>JAVJIF010026540.1:0-59590 GCA_038442645.1 Agave tequilana
ATATGGTATATAATTATGGTATATAATTTATAATTTTCCATATTTCAGATTGTACAAAAGAAGGTGCTAATTTTTTTACTGATCAATAACATATTACCATTATACATTGTTTTATCACCTGTTATAACATAATACATGTTAATCCATAACCATGTTCTGTATTCTCCTTTTGACAAGTTCTTGAAATTTTACCTCTCTTTCTTTAGGTCTATTGAGACAACCGAAATGGGGCCATTTGAGAGACCTACACAAAGCAATCAAGTTATGTGAACCAGCTTTGGTTTCTGGGTTTCCCGTAGTGACATCACTCGGAAATAAACAAGAGGTTAACTTCTATCAGCGCATGTTCATTATGCAATATGGCTGTTGTAAATGGTTTAAAACTGACTCATTGTTTTGCGTCCAGTCCCATGTTTTCAGGTCGGACTCAGGAGATTGTGCTGCATTTCTTGCCAACTATGATACTGAATATTTTGTTAAAGTAGCTTTTAACGGGATGCATTATGATCTTCCTCCTTGGTCCATCAGCATCCTTCCTGACTGCAAAACCACTGTTTTTAACACTGCAAGGGTGAGGAAGACCTGTAATTGTTGAACTCGTAAATTTTCTAATCTCTACCTAATACAAAATTTCTATGTTATTCTTTATCTTAAAAAAGTTTGTGCAATTCACCATGTTTACATTTATACCCAATTGGATAGATCTTTTAAGTATTTTTCTAGTCTTTGCTGTGGCTTACATAAACTGGTGCACAACAGGTAGGCATTCAACCGCACAGATGAAAATGGATTGGGTTGGAGGATTTTCGTGGGAATCATACAATGAAGACATCACTTCCTCTGATGATAACTCGTTCACAGCAGATGGATTATTGGAGCAAATAAATGTGACACGAGACGCCACAGACTATCTGTGGTACACAACATAGTGAGTAGCTAATTTTTTGCGAGTTTGCCTCAGACAGTAACTATTTAATCTTTCCTTTAGTTGATTCCTGGCTCATGACTTTCTCAACATTTCAGTGTCAACATAGGTGAAGAGGAAACAATTTCTACAAAATGGAGAATATCCTGTTCTGACGGCTATGTCCGCTGGCCATTCTTTGCATGTTTTTCGTCAATGGACAATTAGCAGGTTTGTTGCTGCTACCAGATAAAGATTTGATAGTTTCTGAAAAACTTTCAAGAAATTTCACTCTGCAAACTACCGTATCATCTCCGGTTTCTCTATAAATACCAAAAGAACCAGATTTGAGGCCTTAGTGTGAGAAGAGAAGATCAAGAAAATAAATTAGAAAAAGAGAAATTGAGCAAAAAAATGAGTAGTTACTAGAATTTAACTATGAATTACAAGCAACATGGAGATTGGAGAGTAAATCCATTTCCGTGGAGAGAAATCTAGAGATGATGGAGCAACAAATGCTCACTATAAACTTAAAATCGAAATATCAGAGTAATATCTTTAACAAGTATCAAATATCAAAACTTGCATGTTGTGAATGATATACATAAGAAATATATCCCTCATGCTACTACAAAGTGGACGAAACATATGTTGGCAAGTTCATTCAAATTCCCGTGTTAGTTTTTGTATTGAGTTGCCTGGCTGAAATTGATGGTTTTATTCGAATAATAGATGTGACTGACAACTTTCTTGTTTCGCAGGGACCGCATATGGTAGTCTGGAAAATCCAAAACTGACATATACTGGAAATGTCAAGCTATGGCAGGCAGCAATAAGATTTCTGTGCTAAGTGTCTCTATCGGGCTTCCTGTAAGTCTCTCTTCCCTTTGTTTCCTCTGGCATCTCTTGCCTTAAACCCACATTATGGAAAATTGATAACTATGAATAACTGAACTTCACAACTTTCTAACTGAAGAATGTCGGGGAGCATTTTGAGACATGGAACGCTGGGATGCTCGGTCCAGTGATGCTGAACGGTCTCAATGAGGGACGAAGAGACCTCACATGGCAGAAATGGAACTACCAGGTTAGCTCCCTTCACAATTGTTACCACCAATTGAGACTAAAGATTGTAGGTTTAATAATTTCAATGTTTGCCTTCAGATCGGTTTGAAAGGTGAAGAACTGCAGCTTCATTCCCTCAGTGGAAGTACTAGTGTGGAGTGGGGTCAGGGAACTCAAAACCAGCCCTTGGCATGGTACAAGGTAACGGCTGTTCACGTCAGCTCAGTGATCTTTGGGTCTCTGTCAGCTAAAGATGAGCATCGTAAGTTCTAATTAAGCTTTCTTCTTTCTCCAGGCTTTATTCAGTGCCCGGATGGGAATGAACCATTGGCTTTAGATATGGGTAGCATGGGGAAAGGTCAAGTATGGATAAATGGACAAGGCATTGGTCGATATTGGCCTGGTTATAAAGCCTACGGTACTTGCGATCCCTGTGATTACCGTGGAGTTTATAACGAGACTAAATGCCAGACCAATTGTGGCGAGGCTTCTCAAAGATGGTAAGCAACCTTTACCTCCCCCAACAGTTATCGCCATTTCTGAAAACATAACTGAAATTTTCAATCACAATGAACCTCTTAGGTATCATGTCCCCCGATCGTGGTTGTACCCAACTGGTAACCTTTTGGTGGTGCTAGAGGAGTGGGGTGGTGATCCAGCAGGGATTTCTATGGTTAAAAGATTGATAGGGAGTGCTTGTGCTGATATTTCTGAATGGCAACCATCGATGAGAACTGGCATACCAAAGACTATGAGAGATCGAAAGTCCATCTATATTGTAGTCCCGGACAGAAGATGACGATAATCAAATTTGCTAGCTTTGGTACTCCAAACGGAGTGTGTGGGAGCTTCTCAGAGGGCAGCTGCCATGCCCACGGCTCGTATGATCCTTTTGAAACGGTACGCTGCTGCCATTCTTCCAAAAAATGATCCTTGTGACGAATTTCAAAGTTTTGATATTGTCTGCTTAATGCAATCTGCATAGATTACCCCTCTTCAACGATCTAACACGAATGGATTTTGCTGCAGAACTGTATTGGCCAGGAATCATGCGCGGTCACAATAGTTCCTGAAGTTTTTGGAGGTGATCCGTGTCCTGGAACAATGAAGAGGATAGCAGTGGAAGCTGTCTGTGAATAACGGCATAAATTGATTTAAAGCAAAAAACACAAGAAGGCGACCGCATACTCTGAAATGCTACATACATACATACAGTTCAAGATACATTCTCAAATTCCAGCTTAAACACCATTTTCTGAAGGGTGGAGAGCTGGAGAAGCCGCGACAGGACTTGACCTGCCAGAATCAGATACATAGAGCTCGAGACAGATGAAGAGAGTACACATTCTTGTAGTTTTCGGTTACATTCATATCGTCAACAACAGAGAAGAAATTGGTGGGATTCGCGGTAGAGTGCAGGTGCGGACTTTGCATAAATTTGAGTCCAATGTGCAATGCTAGTTGCAACTGGGAGAGATTGTTGTAGGGGCAAAGCCTCAGCTTACGATAGATTCAGAAATTTGTTTGGAGCAAGAATTGGATAAATCTCTGTAAGGTTTGAACTACGATATATGGAGCCAAAATAATTCTCTCTTTGTACTGTTTTCTCAGATATTTCTCGGCTATGTTTTGTGCGTATTTAATTTTATATAGTAAATGAAGTTAATTTTATAAATACACTTTGTTCACTCAAATTTAAACTATATTTGTTAATTAATCTTTTAATTGTTATCCTGTAATCTGTATTAAAGAGTTTTGAGCAAAATTGAAGCTTGTATTTTGGCCCATGAACTGAAAAGTAAGGGACGAGAACGATGATGTTGACCCCAAAAGTCAATCCCAAGATGTTTTCAAACTGTTTTGGATTTAATTATATGGGCCGGCCCATTTATACGTCAGTAGACCATTAAAAAGCTACCCATTAAGGCATGTAACTAGGAAAAAAGAGAGAGAAAAAGAATTCTATTTAGTGATTTAGTACTTTGTCCATTTTAATTAAAATCAAATTAACACGAGCAATATAATTTCAGCTACAATAAATATTTGGGAAAATTATCTTTGCCCCCTAAAAAAAAAATTCCTGTTCCAAAAGCCCAATGCTTTTTTTTTTTTTTTTTGCCAAAAACCCCCAAGTACCAATCTTTCGTTCAATCACCTCCTTGTCTCTGAACTTTGTAATCACATGGACAATAAGTTGGAGATCGATGCAGCTATGATGATCTGAAACATGTGAGACGTATTTAGTCACGTAAATATTAAGTTGGGGTTAATGTCCAGTATGCCCCTCGCTGCAACCATGATGAGGTGGAACATGCAAGACGCATTTAGTCACGTAAATATTAGGTTGGGGTTAAATGTTCAGTATGCCCCTTGTTGCAGCCATGATGAGCAGGAAAATACGAGGCACAAAATCATGCACCTCACATGCAGAAAAAGGTAAGTTCACAAAAAGTTGCAAGCTCATAAACTGTTCACTGTAGTATCGAATTTGCCCATCTAGTGCAGAAAAAAGTGCAAGCTCAAACTGTCCACTTGTAGGATTGAATTTTTTCCACCTGGAGTAGAAAAAGATGTAAGATTAGAAAATATTCACATGTAACATCGAATTTATCCAACCAACTTCGACATACTTCACGGGGCACTAGACACTGCTAAGAGAGATTCACTAACGGGCCTGTTTGGTTAAGGGTGGAAGTGAGGAAAGTGAGGAATTGAGGAAGTAGTAATAATTCCTTTTGGAACTTGAGAATTGGTTAGTAAGTTTTCCGGTGTTTGGATGCTGTTGGGAAGTGTGGTTTGGAAAATGTTTTGTCTTTTCCGGTGTTTGGATGGTAATATGAAAGTGAAAGTGGAAAAGTTGACCACAAAGTTGACCGTAAAATAATATTAAAATAAAAATTAATTAAGAAAAATAAAAAATAGACTGTAATTAGAATGCAAGTGAGATTTACATGATCAAAAAATCAACTGTTTTGTGCTACAATTTATTACAAATGTGATTTACATGACCACAAAATTAACTGTAGCACTCTGAAAGGGAGGAAATGATTGTGTAAAAGAGAAAAGATAAAAGGAAAAGAGGTTTTCTTATTTTTCTTTTCCGATGTTTGGATAGATAGGAAAGTGAGCAATTATACTTCCCTATTTCCTTACTTCCGCCCACTTCCTTGCAACCAAACAGCCCCAACAGTGAAAGATAAGAACACCGGCATAAACCTATAATAGTCTAGTTCCTCACTATCTCAATCTTTCTTGTTTCTACTGCCCACAAAAAGCACCATTCAAGTCGTTTTTTTTTACTTAGATCCGAATCCTCTCATCGGCTTTTGTATTGAACAGTCCAATATATCATTTTTAACCTTCCACTGTTTTACAAATTATTGTGAATTTATGATTAGTGTATCTAACACTGTATCCTTATATTTCAATCATTCTTATTTTTAAGCTAAAAATGAATCACAACTATTTATAATAAAGTAGTGCACCGAGTGATGACCCTGGGCCCTAATTCTAACAAAAGAGGCCGTTGGACCCAAACTTAAACAATTGTTGGGCTGCAACCCATACTCGCACATCGCCCGTGCGCCACTGTGCACGGCACCCTTCCAGCTATCACCACCTCATTACTATTGTGACTCCCCCAACCAAAATTCGCCAAATTTTACTATTTTATTCTTTTTTAATTAATATCATTACTGAGATTTAATCAAATCGAGCGAAGTGAGGTTTCTTCTGTAACTCTTTATTGAATTTTGTCTGTCCGTCTATCCTCAAAAGAAAGCCACAGAAAAAACTGAACGGCTCTCTCTCCCCGCCTCCTCCTCCCCTCTCCTCTCTCCCCTCTCCCCCTGTAACGCCCCGATCCTGCGGGTACGGAGACGTCACTGCAACGTATATACGTAGGTCAGAAATAACCTTACGTATATACGCTAAGCATCAGTACAGGCAAGAATCAGAGTACGGAAGCAAGTGGTGCATTATACATTCCAACATATGAGTACAATTACAAAGTTATCACCAGAGGTGATAAATATTACAATAATATTACATCACCTGATAGGCGCAAATGCGAGAATACAAAGAGAATGTACATATATGAACAGTACAAAAGGGCGCTCACGAGATAACTGGAGAAGCCGCGAGCCAACAAGGGGGAGCAAGGATGGGACTGGAGCTACAGTTGATCTGTCTGCTCCACAGAAGTAGGCTTGGTCCTCAGCAAGATGGTCCCCTTCGGCCCAAGCTCCAGGACCTGGACATGAGGATCCAGAGGAGTCAGAACTCCACAGGCGAGTGGTGATGCAAAAGCCAGGTGGCGAGCATAGGTAAGCACACGAGTATCAATAAATTCGAGTCGTAGATATTCATTGAAAACCGTGTTGTGAGCATAAGCATGTAGATATAAAACAAGTGATATCAAGCGGAACTACTCATGATATGATAAGATAAGAACAGGAGACTGTGGAATAGAATATAAGTGGAAAGGCAGGACATGAACAGGTATAATATAATAATCATAAATCCGGAAATCCGAAGTAAAACCTGGCGAATGCAATTGTGACGAAACAAGTGAAATAACCAAGTTGTAGGACAACAAGGCAAGTTATTATCTTGGCATTTTATTATTATTACTCGTCCGACCCATATATCTAGGTATGTGTCCCGGTGTACATCTCAACACACATACATCCATATATAAGTAAGTTGAGATTGGTTATTGGAAGCTGATGAAGAACTGATAGCTCATACCTATAGTAGTTCCCGTCCGCCCGGGACACAGCCATTGGGGGCCTTAAATCCCCTAACACGCATCTTCTGGGGGCCTGAAATCCCCCTAACACGAATCGTCAGTTTTGTATTCCATTACTATAAGCAAGGTATCATACCGGCATCCATCACTTCCTCCCATTCCCCATGCAAGTTATCCTCTTTATGGCTTATTAACATAATTATCGGATTACGGGAATAAGTAGGATCATAACTGGTCATAACAGGAGTACATAACAAGCATAACAGGAGTTCATAACAAGAGATCAAGTTCTACATTCCGTAATGTGATAATCATGAGTAGAGAGGTAATCATAACAGGTATATGGTCTCAACATGCCAATGACAAGTGATCAGGTAGGTGACAGGTAATAAGTCATGTCATAATAAGGAACAAGTGCCAAGTTGCAGCATATCAGGTGTCAAGTACGATACAGACAGGTGTATGTCAACAGTTAATATAACAAGTATGACATCACAATACCAAACGAGAACACCGATATAAATACATAATGTTATGCAAGTCAACCCGACGATGCGGGAAAGTCCAATGAGAAAGCGAGAACACTCGCCTAAATCTTTAGAAAACACAGTGAAATCCCCGATCTCCGGAATCCAGGAAATGAACGCGTCAACGCGTTTAAAGGGAAAGTGATAGAGAGAGGAGAAAATCAAGAGAGAGAAAGAGAATGAGAGAGAGGAGAGAGAATGAACCAAGAGGAGAGAGAATGAAGAGACGCGAGAAATAGCAGACGCGGGAAATAGCGTTGCAGGGATGTCACAAACGCGGGGTTCGAGACCCGTGTTCTAGAAAGGACACGAGGAGAACGTAGACGCGAGCATGAACTCCGCGTTGCGTTGATATAAGAAAGCGAAGGTCGCGTTAAATAACTATTTGGACGCAGAGGTAAAATCCGCGTCTAGAAATCAACAGAAAGAAAGAGAGAGACAGGGAAAGAGGGAGAGTGAGGCGCAGGGAAGAGTGAGGGAAATCAGAGAAGAAAAGGAAATGAAAAAGGAAAGGAAAGGAAAAAGAAGGAAAAGAAAGAAAGAAGGAAAGGAAAGAATGAAAAGAGGAAGGGAGGATGGCCGGCGATGGCCGGTGGTCACCGGCGGCGGCCGGAGATTGGCCGGAGATGATGGTTAAAGCTCCAAACCCAACAAATCTAGAGGGTGCAAGTATAGTTCAAAATGGGGAAATGGAGTTTTGAAAACGAGGCTTCGGAGAGCGAAGCTATATCTCGTTAGAAAGAGTATTCCGAGGAGAGAAAGATGGCGTGATCCGTGGTGGCCAAGGGGGAGTATATGGTAGTGGAGATGGTGGAGAAGGTGGTGGTGGAAATGGGTTTCCTTGGTGTTTCTTGATGGAAAAGTGGATGAACAAGGTGGTGTGGAGGTGGTATAGTTGTTGGAAATGGAGGAGGAGATGGAGGGGAGAATGGTGGTGGAGTTGGTGGAGGAGTTGGAGGTGATGGTGGTGAATGTGGCCGGCCAAGGAGGGAGGCAAGGCTCTTTTGGGCTGCTGTTGGCTTCTATGTTGGCTGCAAAATGAAGAAGAAGAAGAGAAAATGAAAGAGAGAGAAGGAGTGGGGGGTGTATATATATATATAAAAAGTTTGGAAATATTACAAGTTGCCATTGGGATTTCTTACATGCAATGAGACTTGCGTCTCTTGCAAATTGAAAAGGCTGCGTCCCCATGCACAAGGACTCGCGTCTGGCAATTGCCCAGACGCGAGGATGAAAACTCGCGTTTGGGAAAAACGCGAACACCGCGTTTAACAAAAGGACAAAAGTCATATTTGGCTTGATTGGAGTTGATCTGAAATGCATTAAATGCAGTATGGAGAGGATCTCTGCATTAAATGCAGAATCCTAGGTTGTGAAACTCGCGTCTAGCGAGGAGAGAAAAAGTGAAAAATATCTGGGTACTATTCCGGTATCTGAAAAAACACCAAAAACTCCGGAAAAGTCCCAAAAATAAAGTAGCTTGGAAAGCTTCCCAAAAATTCTCAAAAATAATAAATATTATAAAAGGATTTTTAGTGAAATAGGTTTTCAGAAATTTAATCTCATTTTCAAAATAAAAATCCTAAAGTCAACCGTCAATACCGGTCAAAACCGGGTCGGCCGGATCTTTGATAAAATCTGAAAAATCCCAGAAAATGCCCGAAAAGAGAAAATATACTTCTAAGAAGTAATATGAAAGCGGAATTCAGAAATTTGATTCCAATTATAAATTAAAATTCTTGGAATCAACCAGTGAGACTGGCCGACACCAAATCCAGTAGAATTTCGATAAATTCAGAAAATTCTCAGAAAAAGTATTTAGATAGAAAATGTGATTTTAAGAAGTTATAGGAAAGTCGTTTCTTAAAATTCAACTCCATTTGTAAATTAAAAATCCGAGAATCGGTCAGCGGTATCGGTCGACTCCGGTTTTGAAGAATTTCAATTTAATTCTGAAAAATTCCAGAAAATCATAGAAAATCTAAAATATTAGGAAATGATGTTTAAAACTGAAATCGATCAAATTGGAATAGTGAAAAGATCAAATCGAGCAACTCACTAGGATCGGGTTCCCGGTTCAGATTAGGGCTGACTCCGAGTTCACGAATCCAGATCCAAGGCAAAACGATCATGTAAGTATCTCATAATACAAAATAAATACAGAAAGTAAATCAAAAAAATACGACTGAAAAATCTGAATACGCAATTAAGCACGTATTCCAGGAGCGGGGTGTTACAATCTACCCACCTTACAAAAAATTGCGTCCTCGCAATTTCGATAAGGGGAAGATGAACACAGGAGAGATCAGGGTCGGCAAATGAGAGAATGATAAGGTGGAATATTTATGAAAGATTACCAACTCAAGATACAAAAGATCAGGGTAGCGGTTACAAAAGACATCCTCAAGGTTCCTGCTCTGGATACTGGTCTTCACATTCTGCTGCTGCTTCGTCTGATGCCTCTGCCGCCATGTTGTAGACTTGACCTCTACCATGATCTGTTCTAGTTCTCACTCCTCTGTGTGGCTGATCATATTACTGGGGCGAAAATGGAGCTCTTCGATCAACGGGTTCTGGGTTCCCTCTCAGTGGCGGGGCTGGAAGTACTGGTCGGACTGGTGCTGTATTTCCTACCCTTCTGAACGGGCAATCTCTTATTGCATGACTCCCGGTCTCACATGCTAAGCATAATCCATTGGCCATTCGACAATCTTTCCTATAATGTCCAGGCTTGTGGCAGAAATTACATATGATCTGAAGAAGAGGAGGTTGGAATGGTCGCTTGACTATCGGGCCATTGATTGTCCTAGCTGTATCTTCTTCATTCATCAACTGAAAGGGTCTCTTCACTGACTTGTTCTATACCTGGTTCTCATTCTTCTTCTCCAGTCCTCGTTCTACTTCACGGGCAATGGAGAGAACCTGGGAGTATGTCTTCAGCTGTTGAGGAATAAGATACATCTTGACGTCCATCTTTAGCCCTTGCTGAAATCTGCTGGCCCGTTTTTCTTCGTCTGCCACCATGTAGGGAGCAAATCTGCTGAGCCTCAAGAATTCGGCAGCATATTCATCCACTGACCGGTTGCGCTACTGCAGGCGGATAAATTGTTCTTCCATGTCCCTTTGAGCTGTTGCAGGGAAGAATCTCTCGTAGAAACCCTTTGAGAACTGGTCCCATGTGATGGGTTTCTCCAGTGTTGCTTCTTCCGCCAACCACCATGTTCGGGCCACATCCTTCAATTGTATTTTGGCCACTTCCACTTGGTTCTCATCAGGGACCCGGGCCACCTTCAAAAGATCTGTTGTGTCTATCAGCCACTGTTCCGCATCCAGGGGCTTCTCTGTGCCTGAAAAGATCGCCGGCTGTAATCTCCTGAAATCTGACACGTTGCCTGGCCTCTGTTCTCGGGGTGCAACTAACAGTCCTTGACGTAGAAGCTCTGTCTGCTGTTGTTGACTCTACATCATCCCTTGAAGTACCCTCATCATACCATCATTGTCTCTGTTGGATCCATCTTGAGAGGTACCAGCACCATTATGTGTTCCCCGTCTTTCCATATCTGAGTTGGTTGAAGTAGGTAACAAGAAGAAACTGGAAGGTAAAAGATTGAAGGTCTTAGGATTCAAGAAATGGACCAGAAGGAAGAGATAGATAACTTTGCACTTGTAGTTAGTTTGTATAACCAGGACTCTTGTATTCCAGTTGCAAATTTCTTTACCATTAATTTGCCGTCTGGACGTACTGAGGATGTGAGAGCCTAGGCTCTGATACCACCCTGTAACGCCCGATCCTGCGGGTACGGAGACGTCACTGCAACGTATATACGTAGGTCAGAAATACCCTCATGTATATACGCTAAGCATCAGTACAGGCAAGAATCAGAGTACGGAAGCAAGTGGTGCATTATACATTCCAACATATGAGTACAATTACAAAGTTATTACCAGAGGTGATAAATATTACAATAATATTATATCACCTGATAGGCGCAAATGCGAGAATACAAAGAGAATGTACATATATGAACAGTACAAAAGGGCGCTCACGAGATAACTGGAGAAGCCACGAGCCAACAAGGGGGAGCAAGGATGGGACTGGAGCTACAGTTGATCTGTCTGCTCCACAGAAGTAGGCTTGGTCCTCAGCAAGATGGTCCCCTTCGGCCCAAGCTCCAGGACCTGGACATGAGGATCCAGAGGAGTCAGAACTCCCCAGGCGAGTGGTGATGCAAAAGCCAGGTGGCGAGCATAGGTAAGCACACGAGTATCAATAAATTCGAGTCGTAGATATTCATTGAAAACCGTGTTGTGAGCATAAGCATGTAGATATAAAACAAGTGATATCAAGCGGAACTACTCATGATATGATAAGATAAGAACAGGAGACTGTGGATAGAATATAAGTGGAAAGGCAGGACATGAACAGGTATAATATAATAATCATAAATCTGAAAATCCGAAGTAAAACTTGGCGAATGCAATTGTGACGAAACAAGTGAAATAACCAAGTTGTAGGACAACAAGGCAAGTTATTATCTTGGCATTTTATTATTATTACTCGTCCGACCCATATATCTAGGTATGTGTCCCGGTGTACATCTCAACACACATACATCCATATATAAGTAAGTTGAAGTTGGTTATTGGAAGCTGATGAAGAACTGATAGCTCATACTTATAGTAGTTCCCGTCCGCCCGGGACACAGCCATTGGGGGCCTTAAATCCCCCTAACACGCATCTTCTGGGGGCCTGAAATCCCCCTAACACGAATCGTCAGTTTTGTATTCCATTACTATAAGCAAGGCATCATACCGGCATCCATCACTTCCTCCCATTCCCCATGCAAGTTATCCTCTTTATGGCTTATTAACATAATTATCGGATTACGGGAATAAGTAGGATCATAACTGGTCATAACAGGAGTACATAACAAGCATAACAGGAGTTCATAACAAGAGATCAAGTTCTACATTCCCGTAATGTGATAATCATGAGTAGAGAGGTAATCATAACAGGTATATGGTCTCAACATGCCAATGACAAGTGATCAGGCAGGTGACAGGTAATAAGTCATGTCATAATAAGGAACAAGTGCCAAGTTGCAGCATATCAGGTGTCAAGTACGATACAGACAGGTGTATGTCAACAGTTAATATAACAAGTATGACATCACAATACCAAACGAGAACACCGATATAAATACATAATGTTATGCAAGTCAACCCGACGATGCGGGAAAGTCCAATGAGAAAGCGAGAACACTCGCCTAAATCTTTAGAAAACACAGTGAAATCCCCGATCTCCGGAATCCAGGAAATGAACGCGTCAACGCATTTAAAGGGAAAGTGATAGAGAGAGGAGAAAATCAAGAGAGAGAGAAAGAGAATGAGAGAGAGGAGAGAGAATGGAGACGCGGGAAAAGCAGACGCGGGAAATAGCAGACGCGGGAAATAGCGTTGCAGGGATGTCACAAACGCGGGGTTCGAGACCCGCGTTCTAGCAAGGACACAAGGAGAACGCAGACGCGAGCATGAACTCCGCATTGCGTTGATATAAGAAAGCGAAGGTCGCGTTAAATAACTATTTGGACGCAGAGGTAAAATCCGCGTCTATAAATCAACAGAAAGAAAGAGAGAGACAGGGAAAGATGGAGAGTGAGACGCAGGGGAAGAGTGAGGGAAATCAGAGAAGAAAAGGAAATGAAAAGGAAAGGAAAGGAAAAAAGAAGGAAAAGAAAGAAAAAGGAAAGGAAAGAAAGAAGGAAAGGAAAGAATGAAAAGAGGAAGGGAGGATGGCCGGTGGTCACCGGCGGCGGCCGGAGATTGGCCAGAGTTGGCCGGAGATGATGGTTAAAGCTCCAAACCCAACAAATCTAGAGGGTGCAAGTATAGTTCAAAATGGGGAAATGGAGTTTTGAAAACGAGGCTTCGGAGAGCGAAGCTATACCTCGTTAGAAAGAGTATTCCGAGGAGAGAAAGATGGCGTGATCCGTGGTGGCCAAGGGGGAGTATATGGTGGTGGAGATGGTGGAGAAGGTGGTGGTGGAAATGGGTTTCCTTGGTGTTTCTTGATGGAAAAGTGGATGAAGGAGGTGGTGTGGAGGAGGTATAGTTGTTGGAAATGGAGGAGGAGATGGAGGGGAGAATGGTGGTGGAGTTGGTGGAGGAGTTGGAGGTGATGATGGTGAATGTGGCCGGCCAAGGAGGGAGGCAAGGCTCTTTTGGGCTGCTGTTGGCTTCTCTGTTGGCTGCAAAATGAAGAAGAAGAAGAGAAAATGAAAGAGAGAGAAGGAGTGGGGGGTGTATATATATATATAAAAAGTTTGGAAATATTACAAGTTGCCATTGGGATTTCTTACATGCAATGAGACTTGCGTCCCTTGCAAATTGAAAAGGCTGCGTCCCCATATAAGGACTCGCGTCTGGCAATTGCCCAGACGCGAGGATGAAAACTCGCATTTGGGAAAAACGCGAACACCGCGTTTAACAAAAGGACAAAAGTCATATTTGGCTTGATTGGAGTTGATCTGAAATGCATTAAATGCAGTATGGAGAGGATCTCTACATTAAATGCAGAATCTTAGGTTGGTGAAACTCGCGTCTAGCGAGGAGAGAAAAAGTGGAAAATATCTGGGTACTATTCCGGTATCTGGGAAAACACCGAAACTCCGGAAAAGTCCCAAAAATAAAGTAGCTTGGAAAGCTTCTCAAAAATTCTCAAAAATAATAAATATTATAAAAAGATTTTTAGTGAAATCGGTTTTCAGAATTTAATCTCATTTTCAAAATAAAAATCCTAAAGTCAACCGTCAATACCGGTCTAAACCGGGTCGGCCGGATCTTTGATAAATCTGAAAAATCCCAAAAAATGCCTGAAAAGAGAAAATATACTTCTAAGAAGTAATATGAAAGCGGAATTCAGAAATTTCATTCCAATTATAAATTAAAATTCCTGGAATCAACCAGTGAGACTGGCCGACACCAAATCTAGTAGAATTTCGATAAATTCAGAAAATTCTCAGAAAAAGTATTTAGATAGAAAATGTGATTTTAAGAAGTTATAGGAAAGCTGTTTCTTAAGATTCAACTCCGTTTGTAAATTAAAAATCCGAGAATCGGTCAGCGGTATCGGTCGACCCCGGTTTTGAAGAATTTCAATTTAATTCTGGAAAATTTCAGAAAATCATAGAAAATCTAAAATATTAGAAAATGATGTTTAAAACTGAAATCGGTCAAATTGGAATAGTGAAAAGATCAAATCGAGCAACTCACTAGGATCGGGTTCCCGGTTCAGATTAGGGCTGACTCCGAGTTCACGAATCCAGATCCAAGGCAAAACGATCATGTAAGTATCTCATAATACAAAACAAATACAGAAAGTAAATTGAAAAATACGACTGAAAAATCTGAATACGCAATTAAGCACGTATTCCGGGAGCGGGGTGTTACAATCCACCCACCTTATAAAAAATTGCGTCCTCACAATTTCGATAAGGGGAAGATGAACACAGGAGAGATCAGGGTCGGCAAATGAGAGAATGATAAGGTGGAATATTTATGAAAGATTGCCAACTCAAGATACAAAAGATCAGGGTAGCGGTTACAAAAGACATCCTCAAGGTTCCTGCTCTGGATACTGGTCTTCACATTCTGCTGCTGCTTCGTCTGATGCCTCTGCCGCCATGTTGTAGACTTGACCTCTACCATGATCTGTTCTAGTTCTCACTCCTCTGTGTGGCTGATCATATTGCTGGGGCGGAAATGGAGCTCTTCGATCAACGGGTTCTGGGTTCCCTCTCAGTGGCGGGGCTGGAAGTACTGGTCGGACTGGTGCTGTATTTCCTACCCTTCTGAACGGGCAATCTCTTATTGCATGACTCCCGGTCCCACATGCTAAGCATAATCCATTGGCCATTCGACAATCTTTCCTATAATGTCCAGGCTTGTGACAGAAATTACATATGATCTGAGGAAGAGGAGGTTGGAATGGTCGCTTGACTATCGGGCCATTGATTGTCCTAGCTGTATCTTCTTCATTCATCAACTGAAAGGGTCTCTTCACTGACTTGTTCTGTACCTGGTTCTCATTCTTCTTCTCCAGTCCTCGTTCTACTTCACGGGCAATGGAGAGAATCTGAGAGTATGTCTTCAGCTGTTGAGGAATAAGATACGTCTGGACGTCCATCTTTAGCCCTTGCTGAAATCTGCTGGCCCGTTTTTCTTCGTCTGCCACCATGTAGGGAGCAAATCTGCTGAGCCTCAAGAATTCGGCAGCATATTCATCCACTGACCGGTTGCGCTGCTGCAGGCGGATAAATTGTTCTTCCATGTCCCTTTGAGCTGTTGCATGGAAGAATCTCTCGTAGAAACCCTTTGAGAACTGGTCCCATGTGATGGGTTTCTCCAGTGTTGCTTCTTCCGCCAACCACCATGTTCGGGCCACATCCTTCAATTGTATTTTGGCCACTTCCACTTGGTTCTCGTCAAGGACCCGGGCCGCCTTCAAAAGATCTGTTGTGTCTATCAGCCACTGTTCCGCATCCAGGGGCTTCTCTGTGCCTGAAAAGATCGCCGGCTGTAATCTCCTGAAATCTGACACGTTGCCTGGCCTCTGTTCTCGGGGTGCAACTAACAGTCCTTGACGTAGAAGCTCTATCTGTTGTTGTTGACTCTGCATCATCCCTTGAAGTACCCTCATCATACCATCATTGTCTCTGTTGGATCCATCTTGAGAGGTACCAGCACCATTACGTGTTCCTCGTCTTTCCATATCTGAGTTGGTTGAAGTAGGTAACAAGAAGAAACTGGAAGGTAAAAGATTGAAGGTCTTAGGATTCAAGAAATGGACCAGAAGGAAGAGATAGATAACTTTGCACTTGTAGTTAGTTTGTATAACCAGGACTCTTGTATTCCAGTTGCAAATTTCTTTACCATTAATTTGCCGTCTAGACGTACTGAGGATGTGAGAGCCTAGGCTCTGATACCACCCTGTAACGCCCCGATCCTACGGGTACGGAGACGTCACTGCAACGTATATACGTAGGTCAGAAATACCCCCACGTATATACGCTAAGCATCAGTACAGGCAAGAATCAGAGTACGGAAGCAAGTGGTGCATTATACATTCCAATATATGAGTACAATTACAAAGTTATCACCAGAGGTGATAAATATTACAATAATATTACATCACCTGATAGGCGCAAATGCGAGAATACAAAGAGAATGTACATATATGATGTAACACCCCGCTCCCAGAATACGTACTTAGTTGCGTATTCAGATTTTTTGATCGTATTTTTCGATTTACTTCCTGTATTTGTTTTGTATTATGAATTCTTTATATGATTGTTTTGTCTTGGATCCGGATTCACGGACTCGGAGTCAGCTCTGATCTGAACCGAGAACCCGATCCTAGTGAATTGCTTGATTTGGACATTCTGGTATTCTGATTTGACCGATTTCAGTTTTAAACATCGTTTTCCAATATTTTAGATTTTCTATGATTTTCTGGAATTTTTCTGAATTAAATTGAAAATCTTCAAAACCGGTGTCGACCAGTACCGCTGACCGATTCCCGAATTTTTAATTTACAAACGGATTGGAATTATTAGAAGTGCCTTTTTACATTATTTCTTAAAATCACATTTCCTATCTAAATACTTTTTCTGAGGATTTTATGAATTTATGAAAATTCCACCGGATTCGGTATCGGCCAGTATCGCTGGTTGATTCCAGGATTTTTAGTTTACAATCAGAATTGAATTTCTAAATTCCGCTTTCACTTTACTTCTTAAAATCATATTTTATTCTTTAATACATTTTCTGGGATTTTTCAGAATTTATCAAAATCCGGCCGACCCGGTGTAGACCGGTATCGGCGGTTGACTTCCGGATTTTTAATTTAAAACGAGATTTTATTTCTGAAAACCGATTTCATATTATTCCTCAGGATGACGTTTTCTACCTCTGGGTATTTTTGGGGATTTTTCTGGAACAGTCGATATTTCGCGGCCATATTATAATATTATTATTTAATCTTTTCTTTCTTTCTTTCTTTCCTTCCTTTTCTTTTTCCCTCCAACCGACTTCAGCCCACTCCTCCACGTGGACGCCACCTACCCCTTTCCCATCAATCCCTTCACTCCATCACATCCCTCTTCTTTTTCTTTCTTTTTCTTTTTCTTTTTCCTTATCTTTTCTTTCTCCCTTCTCTTCTCTTCTTTCTTCTTCTTCTTCTTCTTCTTCTCCGTGGGCAGCCGATGCCCAAGCCCCAGCTTCCCCTCCGGCGATCGCCGGCGAAGAGGACCCCATCTCCGACGCCGAGCTTCCTCTCCTCCATCTCCAACAACACCATCACCCCATCTCCTTCCTCCTCAAAACCACCATCAAAATTCACCCTCTTCTTCTTCCTCATCTCCTTCCAATTAACCTCTACCACCACCTTCTTTCCAACAAAACACCACCCCCACAACATCCAACTCCTCCTCCTCCCATCCCTTCCAATTTCTCCACCACCTCAAATCAACTCCACCACCAAAACCCAATCTCCACCCTTCCCTCTTCTCTTTGGGGTGGCCGGAGCCACCCCCCGGATTCGGCGCGGCCGGCGGCCTGCCGGCGATCGCAGGCGACCAGGGGCCACCCGGGGCCCCCTGTGCGTGTCCTGAGAGGGGGGCAACAGCCCCCCCTCTCTTTTCCTTTGCTGGAGGGGGGCACGCCCCTCCCTTTCTCTATTGAGGGGGCAGCTGCCCCCTCTTTCTCCTCCTCTCTCCTGGGGAGTGGCCGGCGCCACTCCCCCTGCCGGTGGCCGGCACCGCCCGCGCCGCCACCTGGCTGGCGCCAGGCCGAGCGCCCCCAGAGGGGGGCGCTGTGTGTGAGCAGGAGGGGGCAACAGCCCCCCTTCTCTCTGTTTCTCTTCCCTGTTCTTCTCTCTCTCTCTCTCACTCCTGAATTCTCTCTCTCTCCCCTATCCTTTCTCTCTCTCTCCTGCCCTCTTCTCTCTCTCCTCCCATTACAAGCTCTCTCTCTCTCAAGATTCTCTCTCCTCTCTCTAACTCACTCTTTCTCTCTCTAGATTCTCTCTCTAGGAATCTCTTTCTCTCTCCTGTACTGTCTTTCCTTATCTCCCTATCTCTCTCTGTTATATTACTGACGCGGATCTCACCCCCGCGTCCAGGCAACTCCTTAACGCGAGTCTTCGCGAACTTGACATCTATTTAACGCGGCCTTCGCGTTCTTGTATCGACACGACGCGGAGATAATACCCGCGTCTGTGATCTCCTCGTGCTAACGCGATGCGGAACCCACGACCGCGTCCGCGTTCTCCTCGCGTCCTGATTTGAACGCGGGTCTCGAACCCCGCGTTTGTGGCATCTTCGCGACGCGACTCCTGCGTCTGTGATTACCGCGTCTGCTATCCCCGCGACACGACTCCCGCGTCTGCGACCCCCGCGTCTCACTCTCATAAACCCGCGTCTCCCTGTGTCTCTTTCTCTCTCCTCTTCACTTTCTCTCTCTTCATAATTATATATTATTTTATGGCGCGTGCGCGAGTTCCATGGATTTCAGAGTTTTCGGCCTTTCCGGTGATTTAGGCGAGTGTCCTCGCTCTCGCCTCCATTTGAGTTTCCACGCTTCGTCGGGTCGATATGTATTTTATTCCATGTTTTCATGTATTATGTATTGGGCTGCGTCCCTGTATCTGTGTATGGCCGAGTGCCAATGACTGGACATGTATTGCTCTGTGACGAATGCTTGTATTAGGGTAGTTTAATTCTTGTACATATACCATGCCTGTGATGTATTTTACTGCTTTATACTATGCGTGGCCGACTGATTGAGATTTTAATAATAGAAATGGAGTTCAGATTTCTTAGTCTCAATGCGAATCCGCTGTAGCAAGGGCTCAAGCGGGTCGTGATCCTCAGGGAAGGATGCGATGCAAGCTTTTCGGCCGATTCCTCTGTATGCTTTAAGTAAGAAAAGAGAGATTAGATTTGAGATAAAAAGATGATATTAAAGACGTGATTTTGCTGATCTTCTACCACAACCCTATTGCAAGTTAAGGAGCTTGATCTTCATCTTAAGATGTAGGTGATTCACCCTAGGTCATTACAAATAATTCAAGCAAGAAAAATCAATACTAGACTCTAGCTAAGTTACATTATTTAAAAGCCAAACTATGGTTCATCCTAACATCTAGGTACAGCCTAATAAAAGACGAATCTCAAATTTATGCTGTCCTAGTTCTTAAGTTTGAAGTCAAGAGAAGTCTTTTTAATATGCAACCTATTTAGGAATTCTAGGTATTTGTTTAATCTTCTAGAAAAGTTGTTTTTAAACCTAGGGTTTCTATAGATGTTCATTAATCAGATCTAGGCTTAACTGCTCTAGGGTTGCTTCAAGAATCTCAGCAAACCACTAGAGAGAATTAGTTCTTCATTATTTTTTTTTCTTTTCAAATTATTTATATATATATTTTTTTATTTAATGAGAAAGAGTGCAAGGAAATAAGGAAAAAGAAAACCAGAAGAGATCACAGATTAAAACAACAATCAGAGAGATCACAAAATAAAATAAAATTGCAGAAATTAAATGAGAACAAAAGAGTGACCTTTATTTCAGATGAATCTCCAGTTACAAATCTTCTCCTTCTCCACAACGTACATGAATGGAAAATACAATCGTGCAGAAATTTAGAGAAAATAGCTAAAAGAAAACCCTAATACGTCTCTGGATGCCCTTTCTGCTGCGCTGCAGGGATATTTATAATGCAGAAGAAGATAGAGTCCCGGATGAAGTTGTAGACGAAATCTGGTAGTCAGAGTCATCCATACTGCCGCAGAATTGCGGCTTTTGCCGCGTTTCTGCGGCAGTTCAGTGGAGTCAGGCCACGCGCTTTGGCGCGTGGCTTCTCCTGGTCCGTCCGTCTGGGCGCATGCTTCTGGAATATGCATCCTGGCCTTTTAATCTGGATTTTCGAGATAACTTAGTAATCAAGTTACCCTTAATCCAGATTTCTTCAAATCTTCTTTCCACGAATTTCCTTCTTATCTTGGCTTTTATCCTCATCCTGCAAGTGTTTAGGGTTGGATAGAAGTCTATCCTTCCCTTATCTCTGATATTTGCAACTTTTAGCCCTTGTATTTGCATTTTGACTTCTTGTAATTGCGCTTTTTCACCTGGGCTTCAAACATGGGCTTGGATCTGGGCTTTTGGGCTCTTAAGCTTTATTTCTTATTAAAATAATAATTCGAGGCCTGCACACATTAATAACGAAATATTAATAAATGTGCATTATAATATGAATAAATGTGCAAATGTGATGGTATATATGATGACAATTATGCATTTTTCACTACCTATCACACTCCCACACTTATCTTTTTGCTCGTCCTCGAGTAAAAATCAAAAAGAAAGAGAAAAATCTAACCTAACTAACTCACTTTCGTAGGAATCACGGTTGCACTTAGCATGTGCAACAAGCCGTTAAACCCCTAGGTTACCCTAAAGGACGAGTGTTGTCTCGTGAGGGTTTTCAGCGGATTACACCCACAAAATCCATAAAAAGGAAAATATTTGAATTATTATTGAAGAGACTAAGTAGTCTATAAGTTTTAGGATCCTCATTTTTATTCATTCTTTAAACTTAGTCCTAATAAAGTCAATTGTTATTTTATTTTAGGTAAGGATTAAATTGAATGTTTGTATAGTCTTTTTCGTTACCAAAGTCATACGCACCCTTGTGAATCTAGGAATTCCTTAACTTGGACTCTCATGCCTCTTTATTATTTTTATAACATCATCTAATTTTCTTTCGTGTAAGTATCAAGGCTTCTTGAGGCCCTCATACCTAACTAATTGACTATTAAATGTGTTAATATATTTTTTTTTTGGCATGTATAACTCATCTAATTTTCTTTCGTATAAGTATCAAGGCTTCTTGAGGCCCTCATACCTAACTAATTGACTAATAGATGTGTTAATACATGTATAATATTTCTCAGTTTTCTTAGGCTTTCTAATCCACCCATGTAGCGAACTTAAAGTCGGTGGCTCCCAAACCGGTCGGCTTTAGGGCACCAGGTGAGAAAACACCCCGCGGACTCAAATTCGAATGAACTAGGCCACAAAACTAAGGACTTTTTATTTAGAACTACCTTTAGGCGTGAATACTTATACTTCTTGAGGCACATGTATCAAGCTTAATTGGTGATTTTTTTTTTTTTTTATGAGGCACAAGGTCTTTGTCTTAGAATCCTAGATATGTACTAGGAATGCACATTTCATTAAGGTAAAAATTAAGACTAACTAATTATTCAATTTCTCTTCCTATACCTAAAATTTAAACAATTTATTTATTTTGACCAAGTTTTTAGAAATCCTAATCTTGATTTTCCTAATCCTTAAAACTAACTTAGATTTCTTCAAAAAATAAGTCAAAATATTTCCTTTTTATAACATTTTTTTTAATTAATTTTTTTTTATTATTTTTTTTTATATTACATACCCTTCCCCCACACTTGTTTCATGCATTGTCCCTAATGTATGAATGAAATGTATGGAGGCATGAACTGGCAGAAAGATATAATCACCGATACAGTGGGTCAAAAAGACCCATCGCCGCATTAGCTTCCGGCACAGACTCCAAAAAGATTTTAAGACGTTGACCATTTACCTTGAATGCATTGCCATTTTGGGATCGTAGATCTCTATGGCTCCGTGTGGAAACACCGTCTTAACAATGAATGGTCCTGTCCATCTTGACTTCAACTTGCCGGGAAAGAGATGAAGTCTAGAGTTGTAGAGTAAAACTTTTTGTCCTTGGACAAAAGTTTTTCTCGTGATGAATTTATCGTGAAAAACCTTAACTCTATCCTTCGCAATCTTTGCATTCTCGTATGCATCATTCTCAACTCCTCTAGTTCAGAATTTGTAATTTTCGAAACTCACCGGCCTTATCTAAATCGAAATTTAGCTGCTTAATTGCCCAAAGGGCCCGGTGCTCTAGCTCGACAGGAAGGTGGCAAGCCTTTCCAAAGACCAGTCTATAGGGAGACATTTCTAGAATCGTCTTAAAGGCAGTCCTATATGCCCATAGGGCATCCACCAGTTTGGTGGACCAGTCCTTCCTATTCTGATTCACAGTTTTCTCCAAAATGAGCTTGACTTGCCTTTTAGAAACTTCTACCTGTCCGCTAGTTTGAGGATGGTAGGGCGTAGACAACTTGTGAGTAATGGCATATTTTCGCATAAGAGCTTCAAAAGTTCTATTGTAAAAATGTGTGCCATTGTCACTAATGATGGCTCGAGGGATTCCAAAGCGTGAGATGATATTATCTTTCAAGAATTTGACAACAACTTTGTTGTCATTTGTCTTGCAAGGGACAGCTTCTACCCATTTTGACACGTAGTCTACGGCCAACAAGATGTATTGGTGCCCAAACGAATTAGGGAAGGGTCCCATAAAATCGATGCCCCAAACATCGAAAAGTTCTACTTCTAGAATAGGATTTAGGGGCATCATATTTCGTTTGGAAATTCTTCCTATCATTTGACATCTTGTGCAAGTTTTGCAATACTCAAATGCATCTCTAAACACAGTTGGCCAATAAAAGCCACTTTGCAGAATTTTCTCGGCAGTTTTGCGGGGACCAAAATGTCCACCGCAAGCGAACTCATGACAGAAAGCTAGAACACTTCTAGTTTCCTCGTCGGGGACACATCTCCTAATGATTTGGTCGCTACAATATTTGAAAAGATAAGGATCTTCCCACATATAATACCGGACTTGAGACAAGAATCGGTATCAATCCTGTTTAGACCAATTAGGTGGTGTTTGGTTTGTGACTAAGAATTTACTATGTCAGCAAACCATGGTTCCTTAGAGATGGCTAGAAGTTGCTCATCGGGAAAATTGTCATTGATGGGCAGCTCGTTAGAAGGTGCGTTTCGCACACGAGAGAGATGGTCAGCTACGACATTTTCGACACCTTTTTTATCTCGAATTTCGAGATCGAATTCTTGAAGGAGAAGGATCCAACGAATGAGTCGGGCCTTCGCATCTTTTTTAAGCATAAGGTATCGAAGAGCAGAATGGTCAGTGAAAATCGTGGTCTTGGTCCCAAGTAGGTATGGGCGGAATTTCTCCAAAGCGAACACTACTGCCAAGAATTCCTTCTCGGTTGTAGTATAGTTCATTTGGGCGTCATTGAGCGTCCTACTCGAATAATAGATCACGTGCTGCTTGCTGTCCTTTCGCTGTCCTAAGACAGCACCTATCGCAAAATCTGAGGCATCGCACATGATTTCAAAAAGCTTGGACCAGTCCGGAGGTGAGATGATAGGAGCAGAGATAAGTTCCACTTTCAATTTCTCCCATGCACTATGGCACCTATCATCAAAGATGAAGGACACGTCTTTAGCTAGAAGGTTTGTAAGGGGTCTAGCAATTTTGCTAAAGTCCTTAATGAACCTACGATAAAATCCAGCGTGTCCTAAGAAAGACCGAATGTCCTTCACGCATCGCGGAAGTGGAAGTTTCGCTATGATCTCCACCTTGGCCTTGTCTACCTTAATCCCTTCCCTAGATATCTCGTGACCTAGGACAATCCCATGTTGCACCATGAAGTGACACTTTTCCCAATTGAGGGTCAAGTTCTTTTCGGTGCACCTACTCAGTACTAGTTCCAAGTGATGGAGACACTGGTCAAATGAATTCCCATAGACGGAGAAGTCGTCCATGAAAATCTCTAAGAAACGCTCGACCATATCAGAAAACAAGCTTAACATACAACGTTGGAATGTGGCGGGGGCATTGCATAGGCCGAAAGGCATTCGACGGTAGGCAAATGTCCCAAATGGACACGTGAACGTTGTCTTCTCTTGATCCTCCGGGGCTATAGGAATTTGGTTATACCCTGAATAACTGTCCAAAAAGCAGTAATACTCATGACCTGCTAATCTTTTCAACATTTGGTCAATGAACGGGAGGGGAAAATGATCTTTCCTAGTGGCTGCGTTCAACTTGCGGTAGTCTATGCATACTCTTACCTTGGTAGGCAATCGTGTTTGCACTAACTCATGCTTGTCGTTCTCTACCACAGTAAAGCTAGATTTCTTAGGGACCACATGCATTGGGCTAACCCATTCGCTATCGGAAATGGGATAAATGATCCCATTATCTAACAGTTTCACTATTTCGGCGTGTACAGCCTCCTGCATGAGTGGGTTTAGCCTACGCTGTGGATCCCTCTTCGGTCTAACCCCTTCCTCTAGATGGATACGATGCTGGACTATCGTAGGGCTCAGTCCCTTTATATCTGCCACAGTCCAACCAATGGCTTCCCTATGTCTCCTAAGGGTTGCCAATAGGTCCTCCTCTTGCCTGTTGGTCAAATTAGATGCAACTATGACCGGTAACGTCTCTTGTTCACCTAGGTAGGCATACTTAAGATGTTTCGGCAAGGTTTTTAACTCCAAAGAAGGAGTTGGCTCGATGGGTGGAGGAGTTAAGCTAGAATCTCCCGTCTCTATAGAACTCAGATTTGATTCCGATTCAATCTCATCATGGCTGAGATCACTTGCTTCTAAATCTTCCTCTTCCTCTGACTCAAGTGTGATCTCCTCATTATGCTCACTCGTCATGTTCTCAATGAAGTTAACCTCAAAGGGTTGGTCGGTCACATCGTAGGGATGCTTACCTAGGTTGAAAACATTGACTTCCTTGGTCATATCCCCAAAAGTCAGTCTCATGGATCCGTTTCTACAAATTATGATTGCATTTGCGGTTGCTAGGAACGGTCTTCCTAAGATGACGGGAGTTTGGGACCTAGGATTAGACACAGGTTGTGTCTCTAAGACAATGAAATCGACTGGGTAAATGAATTCTCCCACCCGTATGAGAACGTCATTGATCTCTCCCTTAGGAACTTTGATTGAGCGGTCAGCCACTGAATAGTGACTTGGGTCGGGTTGAGTTCACCTAATCCAAGTTGTTGATATACGGAGAAAGGGAGCAAATTGATGCTAGCTCCTAAATCGAGGAGTGCTCGATTGATTTCGGCTCGACCTATGGTGCAAGAGATGGTGGGGCAACCAGGGTCCTTATACTTAATAGGGATCTGGTTGGACAATAGCTCACTAATGTTGGTGGCTAGAAAAACCTTCTTAGGCACATTAGTCTTTCTTTTCTTGGTTCACATGTCCTTAAGGAATTTGGCATAACTAGGGACATGTTGGATTGCATCAAGAAGTGGAATGTTGAGCCTAACTTGATTGAACACCTCTAATAATTTCTCCATATGTGCATTGTTGTTACTTCTAAGCCTATTTGGAAATGGAGCTATAGGCTGGTGCATCTGACCTGCTGACTTTTCAACTTCAGTTTCATTGGAGCTGGGTGGAACAGGAGTGGAGCTAGATGGAATGGAAGTGGAGCTAGATGGAATAGATGGCTGAGATGGATCCGATGGCATGGATACTTGATTATCAACTTGTTTTCCCGATCTGAGTGTATGAACCATATGACACTGATTTGGGTCTTGAGCCTCATTGGCTGGCCTAGGATTCCTAGGATTTGGCAATGGTTGACTCGGTAGGGTATCCCTCTGTCTTTCTTGCTGATTTAATTGGACCTCTATCCTAGTCAAGACTTGAGCTAGTGTGTCATGGCTTTTAACAAGAGTGTCCACCTTTCTTTCCATGTTTGAAAGCCTTGTTTCCATTTGTGAATATTGGAAAGATGGTGGAGGTTTTTGACTAGGAAAACTTTGCTGATAGGGCGGATTTTGGAAATTGTTGGAGAATTTGGGCCTAATTTGATCATTGTTGCTTGGGCCCCATGAAAAATTGGGATAATTTCTCCAACCAGGATTGTAGGTGGGTGAATAAGGATTGTTGGCGGGCCTTGTGAAGGCCGCACTCATATGTTCGGGCAAGCTTTGATGCGCGAAAAAGACAGGACATTCCTCGAACACATGGTTCATATCTTGACAATAAGTACAGCCCGCCGAAGATGTTGGGCTGACTTGGTTCACAGAGACTGGCTCTTTAGTTTCAAGGGCCTCTAGTCTTCGCATAACAGCAGCTAACTTAGCATCGGTTGCTATGTTGGCCTCAATGGAATGAATACCTCCTTTAGAAGAAGTAGGGTCATTAGTCCTAAATTTTTCCGGAGTAGGTTCCCATTGGATGGTATTTTCAGCTAATTCCTCATACAATTCCCATCCTTCATTTTCGTTCTTTTTCATAAATCCTCCTTGGCACATGGATTCTAACAACGTCTTAGTTTGATATTCTAATCCATCATATAGAACTTGGCAAAGTCGCCATTTCTCTATCCCATGGTGAGGGCATTGGGCAAGAAGGTCCTTAAAACGTTCGAAATATTTCCAAAAAGCTCATTTGCTGTTTGCTTAAACTGTAGGATATTCTTCCTAATCAGTGCAGTCTTGTGAACGGGATAAAATTTCTTTAAGAAGGCCTTAACGAAATTATCCCAAGAAGATATAGAACCGACCTCTAGACTGTAGAGCCATTTCTTTGCTAAATCCTTCAAAGCAAAGGGGACAAACCTAAGTTTGATGTCATCTTTTCCTAACTTAGGAATATTCATCATGAGACATACTTCCTCAAATTCCCTTATGAAGAAGTATGCATCCTCGGAGTCAAGTCCATGAAATTTCGGAAGGGTGTTGATGTATTGTGGCTTAAGCTCAAATGGGTCAACACCTTCATCGTTAAGCTTGATGCAAGAAGGAAGAGAAGTCCTGATAGGATAGATCCTATCTTGGAGTGATGGCGGTTGTGCCATGTGTGAGTCGGGATTGAGCTCGGGAGGTGAACTAGTTCTAGTTAGCCTGGATATAAGTGGGTCTTGTTGACACTTAAAAGACAAGATTCCTATTGGTCTGAACAAATGTCTAACTTGTCGACATTTACAAAAGACAAGTGGCAGACGAGCTGAAGACCAGTTTTCATCCATCTCCAAGGGACAAGGAAGCAGCTTGGACTCCACTGATCCAGCAAGCAGAACAGTGAGCCCGGGACGTTTCTAAACAGACCTCAGCAGGTCTAAGGTGCTAGCATTTAGCATTACATTAGCCCAAGGAGATAGCCTCGATTGAGAGGCTAGCATCATCCAATTTCGCCAGGAAGCTAATTGACAGCTTCGCCGAAAAGCCTCTTTTCGGATTTCGCCAAGGATTGCCTTTAGCTCCGCTATGAGCTTCAAAGCGGGCAGCTCCGCTATTGATCTACTACGGTCAACCTTTGACCAATCAAATCTCCTGATGAGATTGGATTCAAACAAATCAAATCCAATCAGGATTCAAATATGGCAGGTGATTGCCGCTATCTCTTGACTCTCTTGAAACGAGTAAGAGGATCAAGGAGAATCTCCCAACAATATGGAAAGGATCAAAACAGATCAACCGACCTGCCAAATCTAGCTCCGCAGAAGTTATCTTAGCCTCGCAACAAGGCTACTTTCTAAATTCAAACAGATTCGGTTCAATCTGTTTTCATATCTTCAAAGGGACGATTATACCCTTACTTTCCCTATAAATAGCCCACCAGGGGCACAAGGAAAGAGAGATCGATCGGATCGGGAGAGACTTCCAAAAAAAAAAGAGAGAGAGGACTCCACAAGCAGAGGCTTCTTTACAACGCACCGTGCGTTCTCGAATTCAGAGACTCTTTAGAGAAATACTTCTCTCTTCAGGGTGGCGATACCCTAATCACCTCTTTTCCTCAAGGAATCTCCGGAACCAGGCGAGAAGGAATTCCTTACAGAAGGCGGTCTTGAGAAGTAGCAAGAGGGTCCTACCAACCCTCTATTCTCTGATTCCCGGAACCAGGCGAGAAGGGAATCTCATCGCTCGCATCGTCAAAGGGACAAAGTGGTCGCGCGCTGACCAGACTCCTATCGGCACACTTCTCCAGAATCTCTGAGGAGATCTACTTGTAATCTTTTTGAAGAATACTTGTAATTTAGCTCCTCAAACTCTTTTATTTGTAAGTTTTCCCATTTGCAAATATGATGGAAAATAAGATGGCGACTCCGCTGGGGATGATATTCTCCTCTGCTGAGAATCAAGTGTCGCAATGCGACGATCAGACCTTCAGGTCTATCTCTGAATTCAACAAAGTCGGTGCAGCCAGAGCTTCTCTGGCTAAATCTTCAAGGAAAGTCTCTGCGGAGACTGAGAAGGTTCCCTGCAAACCTGCTGCGGTGCTCTGGCGCAACAAGGAAGCATGCCCGCAGACCGAGCCCTGCACTCTTGAGAACTTGGTCATCCAGATCGACCAAGGAAGATTTGAAGAAGTCCTCTCTGGGGGGTGACCTGACGCTTCGAGCACGGAAGCACAGGAAGGTCTTCACGACCAAGGTTTCAAATCAGAAACCAGAGGCAGAATTCTGCCAACACCCCACAGCCCCGCGTGTGGCTATTCAGGTTCCTCGTGAACCTAAGCATCTTCCGTCAATGCGGATATGGAAGCCCAAGCAGAAGTCTCCAACCGAGGTTTCCGTGTAGTCACGCCGAAACTGCGCCTCTCCCGCGAAGAAAAGGGGATAAGAAGAATGGAGTATCGTCCCATGTACACTCCGAAAAAGCTTCTCTGCGAAGTTATCCAGGCTCTGTTGGGCCTGACCTACGAGAATTCCTGGTACGCAAGCGGAAGCCGGAGCCCCTCCGAACTACTTTCCCCTGTTGTCAAAAAGGATGCCGACTTGTGACAATCCATTCAACCCGCTGCCGGCTACATCCAACCATGGCTGTATCTCCGCGCCGGCAATCGGTGTTTGATCGGTTGTCCGCACATGTTCCTACGAGGCATCGCGGAAGGGGCGCATCACCAGATCCAATCTCCGCCTCCGTCAATATGACCGGAAGAGGCCGAGAGCGACGCAAGGGGAGTCAGACATCTGATGGTCCCCCTTTCAGTTCTCCAGATCCAGATTATAATCCAGGCCTAGGCGAGGTCTCCGTACAAGAAGAAGGTGTTTTTCGAAACACCAGATCCAGGGTGGCAATACCCTACAATTACGAGCAACCTTCTTCCTCGAAGGCCCTGATCCCGCCATCACCCGGGCAGTCACCTCAATCTTCAGACGAAGAAAAGGAAGACAGCGGGTATGCCTCGTCAGCGACGGTCAGTTCAGTGCGAACCGACAAAGCATCGGTCAACATGGCCGATAACGCTAACGATGACCTTCGTCGGCGTTTGGAAGCTCAAGAGCAAACCTCCAGGACCCAGCAGGAAGCCCTGGACAATATTCAACAGATGCTTGCCCAACTCCTCAGCAATCGGGGCGGCAATGATACCGGAAGCCACCACGATGAGGAGGAACACTTTAGCAATGATCCGAAATCCAAGGGAGGTTCTTCCCTAGATGCTGAAGTCCTTAAGGGCCTCCAGGCTCAGATTGCATCCCTAGCTCAGAGGGATGAATTAAAGAAGGTGGGGACAGTCCGTCCTTATCCACTAGAGTGGGATTCAGTGCCATACTCACCAAAGTTCAAACCACCAACGTTGCATACGTATGATGGTAAGAGCTCACCCAATCAGCACATCTACTATTTCCGGTCTCAGACTGGTAATGTCATAAGCAACGACGCCATCATGGCTAGGCTGTTTATTGGCACTCTAAAGGGCGTGGCATTCGACTGGTTCCGAAGCCTCCCTCCAGGCTCTATCAATTCCTGGCTCGACCTGGAAACTCGGTTCCTCTCTCGCTTCTATGAGGACGACACTGAAGCGACCATGGACAAGCTCCTCTCTACCGTACAGAAGAAGGGCGAACCCGTCCGCGACTACATTGAGCGGTTCAGAAACTTATCCTTGATGTGTCCAGCAGGGATGCCGTTACCCATGTTCTTACAGACATGCAGGCACAACTTCTTGGATCAAGTAGAAGTTCGCATGGGGGCTGTCAAAGCCCACACTTGGAAGGAATTAGTCGAACAAGCTGAGATAGCTGAGAAGTCGGCTAAAAAGTTCGAGCCATCCGCCTCCAGAGGCAAATGGGGTACGAACAGCAAAGGACGCGGCGACCTGCCTCAGTCTTCCCAAGCTAAGGGGAAAGAGATTATGTCCGTAGAGTTATCCGGAGACGTGCAGTCGAAGGCTAAGAAAAGCGGCTTCAACAATCAGGAGCCCAAGTTCCCTCCAAAACAGTACTCCTTCAAAGATGATCAAGTGGTTACAATATTCCATCTGCTCCACAAAGGGAACAATCTGAAGCTGCCGGATGCTCGACGTCCTGATGAGATAGGGCGCACAAACGACCCCAAATACTGCCTCTATCATAGGATGATTCACCATCCTACTGACAAGTGTTATGTCCTCAAGGACAGGATACAAGCCCTGATTGACGCCGGCGTCCTCACACTGAAGACGGAGCAGAAGAAAGTCACTGCCAATATGGTGACTCTCGAGTTCGGCAGCACCCAAAAGGTCACGGTGCCTGATGGGACTTATCCAGCCCCCACGCCGCGATTGGAAGTAAGGCATCCTTCGCCCATGACTAGAGACGACAAAGGTCTCGTCCCCTTAACATTGAAGACAGGAGAAGTCATGTGGATACACCCAGATCTCGTCCAAGACATTCAACGGTGTTCAAAGCGGCCCAACTCAAAAGGCAAATCTTGCAATGTCATCTCTGTCCTACCAGATGACGGTGATGTTACCTCGGCTTCCCTTAGCGATTCGGAAGGAGAAAAGCATGCTTGTACAGCGCAAGCAGACGCACCTCAACAGACGGGCACCCGGTCTGGGAAGTCGTACCTGAGACAGTATGAGAAGCTTGCTGACGAGACACAATAGCAAACGACGTCAGCACCAACGCCTGCATCCACTCTAGTCCCGACCAAAGGGAGAGAAAAGCCTAAAGAGGTACGGTTCGACCATGTGTTGAAGAAACCGTCAGGCCAAGGGCTTGATACGCCCTTTCGCTTCGATATACTGGCCTACTTGGCCAATATCCCGGCTCGTATCACAATACACGAGCTCCTGCGTCTCTCCAAAGAGACACGAGAAGCGCTCAGAGATGCTTTGGCCAACTCTGAGACTCTTCTGACATGCATACCAGAGGTCTCTAATCATGACGCCCAGTCTTCTTGCCCAGAATGCCATCATGTACAATCGAAGGTGCCTGCTATTACCTTCACGGCGGAAGATATGCTTCTCAAAGATAACAAGCATGATCGACCTCTGTACTACACCGGATATATCAGTTCAACATGCATTGAAAGGGTACAAGTCGATCCGGGGTCGGCACTCAGCATCATCCCCAAACGGCTTCTCTATTTCCTCGGCATACCACTGTACAGGTTGTCCGCAACCACTACTACAATATATGGTTTTAACGCCGGGAGCAGCCATCCACTTGGGAAGATTCAGCTCCGTTGCAGAATCAGAAGCCTCAAGTAAGAGGTGACGTGTTATGTCATTGACGCTGACACGTCATATAACCTGCTGCTAGGACGGCCATGGATCCATGCCAACTGGATCGTCCCTTCTACCCTCCACCAGTGCTTCAAATATGTGGAGGATGATACGACAGTACGAACTGTCTTTGCCGAAAGGCAACCCTTTAAAGGCGTGAAAAATTACTTCACCGACGCTCTCCTGTATCAAGAGGCCGGTGGAACGCATGAGGAGCCATTGCCAGATGACAGTGAAAGTGGCAATGAAGCGGATTCAGAGTCCGAGGCGGGCATGCCGGCCATTCTGACTGGCGAACCAATTACAGCATGTCTCATTGACCCCAAATGTAATACTCCTTCTGAGGAAGAAGGTGAATGGGTAATTAATGACAATATTTCTTTTGATTATCCTGTGAGTATGCGGTCGATCAAATCCATTATGGATGGCTCTCTGCACATGCCCGTACATAAGCCAAGTGCGGCCAATACATCTATGGAGGTCATAGAAGGGGCTACGCTGGTGATCCCTCCTTCCAAACAAGGTCAGTCGCCGATAATCTTCGATAGAGCTCAGCCACGGAAACCTACAACTGCAGACTCAAGCTCAGAGTCAGATGCTCCACAATTCTTCCATTATGCGCGGCCAGTCCACCACATTATGAAGAAGATGGGATATAACTTGAAGCAGGGAGCCGGCCTAAACTTTGGAAAAGGGAGGCGCAGTCTAATGCGTAATTTTGTCCCGAAAGGGAAGCCTGCAAATTACTATGATAGTACACGCAGGGGGTTGGGTTACGTCATGCCCACATCATCAGTAACAGTTCAGGTCAAAGACGACGGACCAATTCCATCACAGTCGGCTTCATCCTCCGAGTGGGACTCCGATATCAGCATAGGAGAAATGTTCAAAGGCCTCGCCGCGAATATGACTTCAAGCAGTCAATTGGAACCTGCGGAAGCTGCCAATGGTGAACCATGGGCCCAACAGTTAAGCCTCCAATGGGAAAAACGGTTCGAACTGCGTGAGCCGCCTACTGAAGACAAGGTGATGCAGGTCAATCTGGGAAGTCAAGATCATCCCAAACCCATCTTTATAAGTGAAAGCCTATCACTTATAGAAAAGGAGGAATTGATAATGCTCGTAAAAGAGTATATAGACGTCTTCACGTGGAGCTATGAAGACATGCCCGGACTCGATCCACAGGTCGCTATGCACCGGCTGAATATCAAGCCCGACGTCAAGCCAGTCAAGCAGCAACAACGTCGGTTTCGCCCGAACATTATGGAAGCTATTGAAGCCGAAGTTCACAAACTCATTACAAGTGGCTTCATTCGGGAGGAGCAACATCCAGATTGGGTGGCTAATATAGTCCCCGTCCTCAAGAAGAATGGCAAAATACGGATCTGCATCGACTACCGTGATCTCAATGCGGCCTGTCCCAAAGATGAATTTCCACTGCCCATCACTGATGTCATGATTGACAACACATGCGGGTTCGAAAGGATGTCTTTCATGGACGGCTTTTCAGGGTACAACCAGATTAAGATGTATCCCGACGATGAGAAGCATACTTCGTTCCGAACACCATTGGGGGTATACTGCTACACTGTAATGCCCTTCGGACTGAAGAATGCCGGAGCAACCTACCAGCGGGCAATGAGTACGATCTTTCGCGATCATCTCCGAAAGACAGTGGAATGTTATGTTGACGACATTGCTGTCAAAAGTCGCAACAAGGATGAGCATCTCCGCGATCTCAGAAAGATGTTCGACATAATGCGGGCTCATCAACTGAAAATGAACCCGACAAAATCCTTCTTGGGAGTGTCAAGTGGCAAGTTCCTTGGGTTTATCGTCACATCAAAAGGGATTCACCTTGACCCAGACAAAGTCAGAGCTATCCAGAGCATGCATCCGCCAAGGAACCTCAAAGAGCTGAGAGGCTTGCAAGGCAGGTTGGCCTACATCAGAAGATTCATTGCAAATCTCTCAGGCCGCTGTCAGCCGTTCACCCGGCTCATGAAAAAGGGTGCTTCCTTCGTATGGGATCAAGCTTGTCAGGAAGCTTATGAAGACATCAAGAGGTACCTCACAAAGCCTCCAGTCTTAGTGGCCCCTACATCAGGGAAGCCATTCTTGCTTTATGTAAAAGCTCTGGACTACTCCCTCAGCGCCCTCCTCGCTCAAAAAGACGGCAATGGCCACGAGAAGGCCATTTATTATCTTAGCAGGACTCTCATAGGAGCGGAATCTCGCTACAATCCTGTTGAGAAAGAGTGTTTAGCTCTCGTCTTTGCCGTTCAGAAGACACGGCATTATTTGGTTGGCCAGACCATACATGTCATCTCCAGGGTGAATCCTTTACGTCTTCTTATGACGAAGCCAGGGTCACTAAATTCAAGATTGGCTAAATGGGCACTTCTGCTGTCTCAATACGACATGACCTTTATTCCTCAGAAGGCGGTCAAAGGCCAAGCCCTTGCAGAATTCTTGGCTGCTCATCCAGTTCCGGAGCATTCAAAACTCCACGAAGACATCCCTGATGAAGTCTTCGAGTCCAACGCAACTTCAGTAGAGGAAGTATGGCAGATGTTCTTTGATGGAGCATCGCGAATGGGTCCTAAAGGCAAGATTATTGCCGGAGTGGGGTCGTGTTTATCTCCCCACAGGATCATATCCTTCCCAGAGCATTCTCCTTGACAGAATCATGCTCCAATAATGTAGCAGAATACAATGCTCTGCTCATTGGTCTCCAGCTCGCCCATGGAATGGGGTACGCTACCTTGAAGCTTATGGCGATTCAAAACTGATCATCAATCAGGTTAAAGGCGAATATGAAGTCCGCCATGAGGACTTGGTGCTTTATTACCATACGGCCATTGAGTTGGTTAACCTATTTGAAGGTTTCTACATCGGGCATGTGTCTTGATCTCAAAATACCAAGGTGGACGCTCTCGCTGCATTAGCGACGACGCTAGCCTTGCCAGCCGACACCGAGTACTATCTCACAGTCGCGACCCGACACCTCGTATGCTCTAAGCATATGCTGAAAATCCAAGAGGTCCATAATGTCTCTGCAGACCTCGAGCCGAGGGATTGGCGCTTCCCTCTCATTGACTATGCTCTGCACGGATTGCTCCCTGACGATCCTAAAGAAGCGGCGTCCATCAGACGAAGGTCCCCCTGTTTCTATTACGATCCTACTCTGAAGACGCTCTACCGTCGTTCATATGACGGTGTCCTCCTTCGGTGCCTTTCTCAGTCTGAGGCACAGCAAGTACTCAAAGAAGCACATGACGGCATTTGTGGAGCCCACCAGCCGGGTCCGAAGCTCAAAGACAGGCTACATCGACTTGGGTACTATTGGCCAACTATGATAACCGACGCCATCCAATATGCGCGAAGGTGCAAGGCATGTCAGATTCACGCTGACTTTATACACCAGCCTTCGGAGTTGCTCCACCCTACTGCTGCTTCATGGCCATTTGAAGCATGGGGAATAGATGTCGTAGGGCCAATCAGCCCCTCTTCGGCAAGAGGCCACCGGTTTATCCTAGCAATAACCGACTACTTTTCAAAATGGGCGGAAGCCATACCATTGGCCGAAGTCAAAACCTCTAATGTGGTTAACTTCCTCAAACACCATGTCATCCATCGATTTGGTGTCCCCAGGCGGATCATCCATGACAATGGTCCCCATTCATAAGCCAAGTGTTCTATCGGTTCTGCGATAAATACCGAATCTAGAATGTGGCTTCAACCGCCTACAATCCTGCTGCCAATGGCTTAGCGGAGGCGTTCAACAAGACGATCATCAAACTGCTCAAGAAGTTCGTCTCCTCGAACAAGCGAGATTGGGACGAAAAGCTCGGTGAATGTCTCTGGGCCTACCGAACCACGGTTCGGACACCGACAGGCAATACGCCTTTTTCCCTGGTATACGGATGCGAAGCAGTCATCCCATTGGAAATTCAGATGCCATCATTGCGGATAGCTCTAATTACCAAGATCACCTCAGAGGACAACGATCGCCTACGTCTCCAAGAGCTCGAAGCCCTAGACGAGAAGCGGCTCCAAGCGCAGCAACACATTGAGCTATATCAGGCTCGGATGTCAAAAGCCTTCAATAAGAGGGTCAAACAGAGGGTCTTCCAAAAAGGAGACCTGGTCCTAGCCGTCAGACGACCGATGATTATGGCGCACAAGACCAGAGGCAAATTTCAGCCTAAATGGGAAGGACCGTTTGTGATAGAAACAGTCTATTCAAACGGAGCATACCGCCTTATGACTGCAGATGGCGACCTACTCATGATGCCGATCAATGGCAAGTTCTTAAAGAAGTATTATCCTTAATCAAGGATCCCTTTCTTGATCGAGTTAACATTACACCTCTGATCAAGATCTTCGTGTCAAAATACACACAAAGAGAGCCCTTCTCTTCCTCCAAGCAGATCATACAGCCATAAATCAACAGGAACCTGGCCGCGCACCAGTCATCCTAAAGCAAAAGCAGGGTTATGCAGACACTAACCCTATAAGCCAAACATCCTTAACGATTAAGGATAGAGGAAATTGTTGGCCTGTAAGCCCAACATAAATCCTCGACAACTCATCATGCTGAGGGGAATAGCATGGCTAGCCCAACTCAAACGGTAGTTGGTAAAGGCATATCAAACCCGTTGACAGCTGAGGGTTTGCTAAAAATCCTAAGGGACCTGTTCCCATTTGATCCCCTCTCCAAAGTCACCTACCAATTCTCATCCATAGAATGGTAGGTCCACATATACATTTTGCTGTTACGTTAACATTAAACCTATGACAGTGATTCCCTCGTTTCTCCCTGTGAGAACGAGACCTCCAAAATCACTTACCAATTCTCATCCATAGAATGGTAAGACCACATATACATTTCGCTGTTACGTTAACATTAAACCTATGACAGTGATTCCCTCGTTTCTCCCCGTAAAAACGAGACTTTTTCCAAACTCCATTACAATTTTGAGCTTGTTGACATTTACAAAAGACAAGTCTCAATCTCGAGCCCTGTTGACATTTACAAAAGACAGGTCTCAATACTCGTCGACATTTACAAAAGACGAGTATCACCACCCTTGAGCTTGATGGCTTCTCAACCAGTTATGTCATTGCGACCTCTGAACTGGCAGATAGCCAAGTCTCATCTACTATTGAGCTTAATAGCGTCTCAATTGGTTATGTCATTGCGACCTCTGAACCAGCAGACAGCTAAGTCTCAATCTCGAGCCCTGTTGACATTTACAAAAGACAGGTCTCAATACTCGTCGACATTTACAAAAGACGAGTATCACCACCTTTGAGCTTGATGGCTTCTCAACCAGTTATGTCATTGCGACCTCTGAACTGGCAGATAGCCAAGTCTCACCTACCATGAAGCTTAGTGACGTCTCAATTGGTTATGTCATTGCGACCTCTGAACCAGCGGACTGTTAAGCCTCAATTTTGAAGTCCTGTTGACATTTACAAAAGACAGGTCTCGATACTCGTTGACATTTACAAAAGGCGAGTATCACCAATTTTTGAAGCTTGGTGGCGTCTTATCCGGTTATGTCATTGCGACCTCTGAACCAGCAGACAGCTAAGTCTCAATTCCGAGCCCTGTTGACATTTACAAAAGACAGGTCTTGATACTCGTTGACATTTACAAAAGGCGAGTATCACCAATTTTTGAAGCTTGGTGGCGTCTCATCCGGTTATGTCATTGCGACCTCTGAACCAGCAGACAGCTAAGTCTCAATTCCGAGCCCTGTTGACATTTACAAAGACAGGTCTTGATACTCGTTGACATTTACAAAAGGCGAGTATCACCAATTTTTGAAGCTTGGTGGCGTCTCATCCGGTTATGTCATTGCGACCTCTGAACCAGCAGACAGCTAAGTCTCAATTCCGAGCCCTGTTGACATTTACAAAAGACAGGTCTCGATACTCGTTGACATTTACAAAAGACGAGTATCACCAATTTTCGAAGCTTGGTGGCGTCTCATCCGGTTATGTCATCGCGACCTCTGAACTGGCAGATAGCCAAGTTTCATCTACCATTGAGCTTAGTAGCGTCTCAACCGGTTATGTCATTGCGACCTTTGAACCAGCAGACAGCTAAGTCTCAACTTTGGGCCTGTTGACACTTACAAAAGACAGGACTCACCGATGCTTGCTGACATTTACAAAAGGCAAGTATCTCCTCTTCAGCCCCGCAAAGGGCTAACCTCAAGATTGCTGACGTCTTAATCATTACGATTGGAGATTCGATAGAAGCCAAAACAAAAGAAGGGATGTCCATTAATGTCAAAAAGATGGGTACATGGAGGAACATATACAATGGCCTACAGGCGTACATGATAGGATCGAATTCGATCTCCGAGTGAAGCCAACCTCGCCCTCCTGTCATCAGCAGCTTGAGCCAGCGCCTGTGACCTCAGCTCAGCCTCATTGAGCTCCGCCGTCTGAGCCAAACGAGCCTCGACCTCCGCCAGAGCTGCCCTCTGTGATGATTCTTGCCGCGCCAGTTCTTCATTCTGAGCTCTGAGCCGTTCAAGCCGCGCAGTTTCTTCGAGACGCACCGGTACTGCCTTGGATAGGAGGAGATTTGCTCTCCTAATCATCTCCTCGGCCCTCCCAATCTTGTCTTCAGCGTCAAGAAGAGCACTAGAGGAAGCGTCAATCGCACTTCCAACCTCTGCCTGCCTTGCTCCCAAGGATTCCAAGTCAGAGGAAATAGCCTTAGCGGCCTCTTGAGCAGCAAGCCGGGCCTCGTGCCTCTGGGCAACAAGATGTGCGAGCCGCTCATCAGCTAAAGACCCCGGGTCCGAAAGATGCAGACGGCGCCACTCTCCTACATCCTTCTCAAGGTCGTCCACCAAGAGTTCCAAAGCAGTGGCTTGGTGATACCCCTCAAAGTCCCGAATGCATTCAATGCCACGGGAGAGGACCACCTTCAACTTCGAGAATGGCACAGGAGAGCCTTTCAAGACTAGACCGATAGTATGCTCCAAACTATTATAGAAGCTATCGACTAGATTACCTATGAAGTCATTCTCAGCTTCATCAATCTTTGGTGGAGAGGCAACCTCGGAGTAGCCTACCAGCCCGGTCGATACTGCCGCAGAAAAAGCGGCGGAAGCACTCACAGCAGCAGGGCAAGCCGGGGGCGATTTCGGCGAAGCCCTCATCGAGACCAGAACGCCAGCCACCGCGGAAGAAGGACTAGCAACCACCTCCTGAGCAGCAGGCTCAATCACCAGGGTTGGAGAAGAAGGGCTTGTGATCACCCTCAGCTCCGCACTTGGCAAAGTTGCCGATACCTGACGCCCCAGGGACGGCCGCCTCCGCAACCTCCGGTCTGTCAGCCTCCTTAGGCTGATAAAGAGGCAAATCGCCATACAGGGCGTCCAACACGGCAGCATCCGCCGCGGTCGAAGCGCCTAACTCACCCTCGGACCTCTCAGGGGAATTCTCCGGCTCCTTCAAAGCTGATGGATCTTGAGGCTGAGCATCTGCAACAAGGCCATGGTCAGGAAGAAGATACAGTAAACAGAAGAGGAGACCAAGAGGTCGTCATCATACCTAAGGCTGAGGTTGCCTCAAACATGTCATCACCCGTATCAGCCTCCAGGCGCTCCATCGGGAAGTTCTTGCCAGAGTCAGCACGAATAGCCGGCCCGCTTCCGCTTGCCGAATATCCGCTGGACCACCCGATAGAGCTCGATACCACTGGGCTTCCTTTCGAAGTCCCAGCACCCGAGGGACCAACGCCAGCCGCATCACCTCCGGACTCTTCCGAGTGGGCGAAAGAACCAGTGGCAGTCCCATAAGCAAATAGGGGATCATAGTGTTCCCCTTGCTCTCCAATCACCCCGGCTCCTGCAACATGAAGCAAATAATGAATTATTTGAGAATACACTAAAGGCACAGGTAGAGCCAATCTTACCAGTAGTCGGTTCGGCAACCGACAGCTCAGCGCCTAATGTAGCAGCAGGAGAGAATGCCGTAGAGGGACGATCCTCTACCACAATTGTAGGAGCCAGGCGACGAGGCTTTTTCGCCAGCGACTTCCTACGGGACCCACTCCCCCACTTCCTCTTGAAGTGGACCTCAGAGTCCCCTTCTTCCATTTCTTCTACACGATGTGGGGAGGATGTCCCCACCACGCCAGAGCCAGCCGCATGGGCATCAGCTTCCATCCCCGCTTCGAAGCAAGGACTGCCTGCATCAGAGGCCTCGCTGTCCTCCACAGCAATGAACTCCTCTAAGCCAGGGACGCGGACCCGCTTTCCTTCTTCTCTCTCAGAGGCCTTCCGCCTCATCCGATGAGAAATCAACCTCACACCCGAACGAATAACATTGAACCCAGGAGGTGTGGAGTTCGAAGCCGCATACCATCGGCAGAAGCATAAGGTTGTCCGAAGGCCGAGTTCCTCAACGGCGTGCGTAGCCACGCCCCAGTGCCATCCGCGGTAAAGAACCGCCAAGCACGAGCCCCATCAATGAGGCTCCCCATGAAGGCCAGATCCGAGTTGGGATTGCCCACGTACAGTTGGTCGTACCCAAATTGGCGGGCAAACCGGCTCGGGATGTAGGGTTCCAGGTGTATGACGCGGAAAAGGGGGTGGCTGGCGTAACGTTTCCTTGAATCAGATGAAAAATTACAGCCGGCTTAATCTTCCGGTTACAAGGGAGGGGAATATTGAATCTTGAATTCCCCTTTGTTTAGTGCTGGGTTTCTTCGGTGGCGGTGGAGAGTGAATCTTGTTCTCCGTTGACCAGATGACCGTTCTGGACCGTCGAGGGATCTTCTCCTTGGCAGGTAGAGGGAGTAACTCAGCTCCGTCTACCAAAACTCTAGAAGAGGAGGTAGGCGAAGAGGGGCTAGTACTCAATAAGCTCGCTGAAGGGTCTTCTCTCTCTCTGTCGATGATCTCTCATTTTTTTTTCTCGGAATCTCTCCCTTGCCCGATAATTGTCATCCCTCCTTCAATAGTGACGGGACTATTTATAGGGTTTTTAGGGGGTGATCGTGCCCCCTAAAAGTGCTCCACGATGAGGGCCAACTTCCCCGCTACATGGGCGTGGATGGCGCCATAATCGGGGTGGTTACAACCAAGGTGGGGGCACCTTATTGCTGAGACGCGGGCGTTGAGCCAACGCGCCTTGATGCTGAGACGCGGGCGTTGAGCCAACGCGCCTTGATGCTGAGACGCGGGCATTAAGCCAACGCGCCTTGATGCTGAGACGCGGGCGTTGAGTCAACGCGCCTTGATGCTGAGACGCGGGCGTTGAGCCAACGCGCCTTGATGCTGAGACGCGGGCGTTGAGCCAACGCGCCTTGATGCTGAGACGCGGGTTATCTCTCGCGTCTTGATTGTCACATTTAGCCTTGCGCCTGGATCTTGGATCTCTGTGTTTTGGTGGCTTGTCTTGGTGATTTTTAGACAGCCTACAGAACCCCCTCCAAAGTTTTCGATATTCCGCAGTTAACTGGACGGATTTCGAAATACTTTGGATTCTAGCTGCATTTGCCTTCATGACTAGACTGTTAATGCTCCGGGTTTAATCTTATCTGGAGTTGGTCTTCGTGAGTGTACTGTTGAACTCTTTGAAGCCCCCAGAGTTGATCATGTTGAGTGTTTAGATGCACAGTCTAAACCTCCCCGATTGCTTTTAGTCTGTCACTGGCGTGCTTTAAGCCAGGAATGGTTGGTCGTCTGCTTGCGTCAGTGTACTGTTGAACTGATTTTGCAGAAGCAGGAGGCCAAACGCAGGTTCTTTTTCAAAAAGCAGAGATGATACTGCTGTAAAGGCGCGATTTCTGTAACGTGCGTCCTTTGGCAATGGAGACGTGAGTGATCTTCAGAAGGCAGACGCGATATTTGGCCAGACTGGAAGGACGCGAATTTCTGGGTGCATTTATGGTGATGTTGACGGGGCATATCCATCGGAGAGGCGCGTTCTTTGGGCGCGAATCTGTGCCATGTCATGATTACGCCGCCAGCTGGCCTGGGGAACCGGAGAGGTTTTCTCCGTTAGGCGCGCGGATTTCCCGTTCATTAAATGAACTGCTCCACGTGTCGAATGATGACTCGCGGCGGGGTCACGACGCATGATCTTCTCTGTTCAGAAATGATTTGGTGTACACGCGTCACGTGGCGACTCGCTGCGGCGTCTATCGGGCCACACGCCGCGTATCTTCGCGAATCTTTGTGCCTATAAAAGGCCACAGTTAGAGAGATTTGTCTTCTTCTCCGAACGCGCTTACTCAGAGATTTGAGAGAGTTCTTCTTCTCCATTACTGCTCATCTTCTTCATTGACCTCTGATCACCAATGGCACCAAAGGCCAAGCCGACCGCGTCGTCCTCCAAGGCGACCATTGCCGAGGCCCAAGGGGCGCTTCCTCCGTGCAGGATGTTTTCCGAGGTAAAGATGCCATTTGGCTAAGCTTCACCGTTACTGGAAGTTTTTAGAGAACCCTAAAAAAACTCTTAACACAGAATATGAACCGGTTTGATTCTCAGACGCAGTCTCGGACGCGGTCTTTGAGTTGATAACCGAGGCGCGGGTTTGATGACCCAACGCCAGTGAACTCTGCACTTCGGGTCCTTCACTTGGAAATTTTCCAACTGTGAAGGATCTGGACGCGGTCTTGGTTTGCAGAACGCGGATTTGATCCTTGCGTTCTGTGCCACTTGACGCGGATTTGCAGGTCTGGACGCGGGTTTTGATAACTTCTGCGTCCAGTATCTCTTCTGCGTTTGGACGCAGATTCGCAGGTCTGGACGCGAATTTTGATAATTCCTGCGTCCAGTTTCTCTTCTGCGTTTGGGTCATGAACACTTGGCATTTTTCCTTGCTTTTATGAAGTATCTGACTAAGTGTCTTTTTCTTTTGCAGTGCGACATATTCCCTGCTCGCTCGCCAAGACACGCCACTTTGGTCATGTAGGAGGCGCCGACCGGGGCTTGACCTTCGTGCAAAGAATGAGTGTCCCAGTGACTGCTGACCAGTCGCCAGATCGCAGGGAGAGGCTTTCCAATGTTGACAGGAGAACCTTCCGGGCGCTTATGACCGATGCCGTATTCAAAACGGATGATGGTGTCAGGCTGGAGAAGCCTGCCTTCTTCTTCGGGGATCACGTCCATGACGACGGCCGTCGCGTGTCGGAAGGAACTTACAAATGGCTCCGTCAGATAAAGGGCGGAAGATTCTTTCTTCCGGATACGGAGAGGATGTTCCCGTTGTCCTACTTCCAACACATGTCCATCCCTCGGAAGATGGAATGGGACATTTCTCAATATGTTCCCGAAATCACCCTTGGTGACTTTGGCTTCCAGAAGGTAAACCGCTATGATAGTCATGACAGGTCAGCCGTCGGCCTGTTCCCTGCGTCGCGCAAGTCCGATGTTCCGGTCGGGGAGATACCACAGCTTGCCGCTACCTTCCTTAACTCGTTTATGGAAGCGGAGGGTGACTATCCTACCGAGTTCCGTGCGCATGGGTGGATCCATTCTACGGGGAATATTTGGTGGGGCAGAATGGTGGGTTTCGTCCTTATCGAACTCAAGGAGCTGCTAGAGCGTGTGGGACTGTACCCAGCAATCAGGGCCGTGCAGTGGGGTATCCCACCAAGCTCTCATAATTTCTTCGGAGTCCTGGAGCGATATAACTCTCTGACGGGGACATTCTTCACCCCGGTTGGAGAGATGGGCCTGGCACTGCACGAGCTGCATGAGGTCTCGGGGCTGGCGTCAGGGGACATTCCTTATGAGGAGTATGTCCCTACCACTAAGGAGCTCCACTTTTTGAAGGAGGAGTTTCCCGCAATATATGAGACCTACTGGGAGGTGATGTGCCACTTCCACATCTGCGGCCAGATAACTGCCTGGAGGTCAGGAGGAGTCAAGCAGTTGTCTTGGGCTTGTTATCTGTTCAACAATGTCCACAAGAAAGACCTCCCGATAATCCGACTGGTTCCCAGCTCCGATAGGGAAATTGAAGACAGGATCGACCAGGCTCCGAACAGCTTCTACACCACGGAGTCGAACGAGGACGGTTTCGACCCTGACTTGGTTTTTGAAAGCTTTCACCATCAAGCCCGGACTCCCATCTCTGATCGAGCACTGTTGGCGGGCTTCCTGATGTTGTGGTTGAAGAGATGTGTGGTGCCCACGCTGCCACACGAAGTTATTGTTGCCGACGTGGTATACCCGGCGGTGCTCCTGGCTCATGGCAGCCCCGTATCCCTTCTTCCGGCCGTAGCGGCTGGCATTCAGAGCGGGCTGCGGGCGTTAACCAAAAGTTTCTGCGAACCCCCGAAAACTGTTGATTCCCATGGAAAGCCATATGTTGACTCAGAGGGGAATCCAATGGTGAAGCGTCCCAACCCTCGGATCGAGCTGCCTTACACGTACCTCATGGCTTGGTATGTGATGCACTGCCCTTCCTTGATGACGGCGACGCGTGGGGGTGCGGGTCATGTCCCATTTGTGCAGCGGCTGGAACGTTCGGAATGGTGTGACGCCTACATCTATTATATTCGGAAGCGTCTATCAATCGCCACGAATTACCAGCTCAATCGCTGCTCTCCAGAGATTCCTGGTGTAGCTCTCGGGGAGCTGTCTACTGATGTTGCTGGCCAGGATGGCTTCTCGCAACTGTCTGCGGGACTCTTCTGGTGGTTGATCAACATCCGGCCAGGATATGTGCTGTTCCGGCAAGGGACTTCATGCACTATTGAGCCGTATATGCCGAGTCGCTTCGCCCGACAGTTCGGCTACGATCAACTCTACGTCGGTAATCCCAATACTCAACTTGCCTTCGAAGGTAATCTATTTGAAGGTGCTCGGCCTGGTACTACAGTGTGGCCGGAGGGACGGGAGCAACATTCCGTCTTCCTATCGAGGGGCCCAAGTGCCGTACGAGCTTCAGTTTCTGCACTTGGTACTCCCATGCCAACCAGACACCAGATTTTGTTCCGGAGTTCTCATGCATTGAGAGCATCAATGCAGATCTCGAGGCGAGGTCGGAGTCTGGTAAACAGACGAAACTCATCAACCAGTACCTGAAGGATCAGAAGGAGGTTGGGAGACGATCGAGGAGGAAGCCCCCAGCAGTGAGGGCGGAGCCGCGACCGGCAAGGGCAGAGCCACGAGCGACAAGGGCGGAGCCACCAGCCACGAGGGAGGAGCCGCGGGCAAGGAGGACTAAGCAGTTGGCGAGCAAGCGTCGTCGACGCTCTGCTTCTATTGCTGAGCCTGTCCCAAAGAAGGTTCGGAGGGACTTAACAGCTGAAGTCTCTCAATCCGGAGACATCTCTGCTGGAGTTGAGGCTCCTCCTGAAGACGTCCCTGTTAGAGTTGAGGAACCGCCAGAAGATGAAGATTTCCCAAGCTTGGTCCGTGCTCCTAGGTCGCGCAGCAAGACCGTGGAGGAAGGGGAGCTTGTTGACGAGTCCACCGCCGCCGAAGAGGACGAGTCACTGGAGGTCGACATAATGACTGGAGGGGATGTTGAGATTGCAGGCGTCTCAGCTCAACCCGAGCCTTCTTCTGCTCATGAAGGGAGAGATGAGGCACAGCAGCCGGGGTCTCCTAGCGTCTTCATTTCTAGTCCTAGGGCAGTTGATCCTAGTCCTACCACTGGGGTGATCGGAGGCAAGGCTCCTATTGCGGAGCTTCCTCGCGTTGCGCTGTCGTCTTCTTCGTTATCGGGGGAAAGCGCCTTTGAAGATGAGGTCGACTATGGCGATGAACCCGTTCTTCCTGATCAGAGCAAATTCTTCCACATCTCGGAGGCGGAAATATATGGGGGCGAGCCATCGACTGCACCATCGCTGGCGATTATCCCTGCTGAAGGTACTCTTTCCATCTTCCGTCCTAATTTCTCTTTACATATTTGAAGAGGATGTTCTAACATTCTTCTCTTATGTTGCAGGGTCGGCCGAAGATGCTGAGGCTACAACCTCCTCGCATATTGAGGAGATGGTGGTAGAGTTGACCCGGCCCGAGGGGATTGAGGTCTCGGCTGCTGAGATACCCTCAAAGGGGGCAGCTGTTGAAACTGAGGAGCCTTCCACTCTGCCAGAAGAGGAAGCAACCACTAAGGCTGAGGAGGCTCTCACTCTGCCGGGCGAGGAGGTTACTGCTGAAGCCGGGGAGAATTCTACCCCACAGGATTCGATACCTCTGGACCTCCAACTAGGTAAGGCAGCTCTGACGTTTTAAATGTTTCGCTTTTCATCATTGTGGCTGACGCTGCGATAACTTGCAGAGAGGACTGAGGGGGCTCAGGTGGAGAGTCCGATGGTTGGTACTCTTCCAGAAGGCCATATAGCTCAAGTCGCGGTGGAGGTTTCTGAGGAGGTCGTGCTTACTACTCCCTCATTGGTCGTGAAGGCTCCTGTAGAGGTAGTACCTCCGGAAGCGTCAACGGCCGGTCTAGCTCTTGCCGTCTCGACGGCTAGCACGACTCTTGTGCGAGAAGATCCGCCTTATATCCCCTATCCTGTGACAGAAAAGGGGTCGGGAAGCTTCCTAGGTGGTGAAGACATGGGGGAACTGGCACGTCAGATGGTGCAGCAATTCTTCGCTTCGATGGGATCATGTATTGATCTCATCTTACGTGGAAATAGCTCGTTCCAATTTGCCCAGACGCTTCTTAAAAATCTGGCCGTGAACGTCAAATTAACCGGAGGCCCTTCACTTGCCAAGGCGTGTCTGCGGGTGGTAGAGCAACTGGGAGACTACCTGCAGGAGCTGGAGTCTTTGGAAGATGCTGGCTCTTTTAGTGAGGCCCAGGCCACCCTGACTAGGCTCCTAGCTGCTCAAGAACGAGAGCGACAGGAAGCGGAGGCACAAATCGCTGCAGAGATCCGCAACCTCGAATATTCCCAGGCTGAATGTCAGAAACTAGCTGGCGATTCAAGGGAATCCGAGCTTGTCATGCAGAGCACAGAGCAAGTCATCATCAGGGCTCGGGACACCATTGCCAAGGCAGAAGTTGTGCTTGCGCTCAATGAGGAAAAGCTTGCTACCATCAAAAAGCAGCTAGAGGAGCAACAAGCTGCTAAGGCGCGAGCTGAAGAGAGTCTGTCTCTACATTCTTCCAGGGTGGAATCTCTGCGAGCGCAGCTGGCCGCAAGAAATTTCTTATCCGAAGAGGAGCTGCGGGACCGGGCTATTATGGAAGCTGAAAGGACGCGCCAACACGAGATTCACCGCCTTAGGGAACAAATCCGTACCTTGGCGAACCAGGATATTTAGCCTTCTTTTCTTTTCCCCCTTTTTTGTAAAGAAGAGGACACTCTGTTTAGAGTGTTTGTATCCACTTTTACTGTTTATAATAAAAGTTTGAAAAATTTTGCTCCATCTTCTTTGCTCAGCTGTAGGCGAATCCAACTCCTTGGTAACTGGCTGTGAATATTAAACTTAGGTAAGACTAAGTTCTGTTAATGAAACGCGGCCTTGACTCTGAGTCTTCTTAATGAGACGCGACATTGATCCATAAAGTGAGACGCGGTCGTCAGTCCACAGGAACTTAGATTTTACTAAGTCCTTTTGATGAGACGCAGCGTCGATCACAGAGTGAGACGCGGTCATCATGATGAGACGCAGCGTCAATCCATAGAGCGAGACGCAGCGTCAATCACAGATTGATATGCGGTCTTCTTGATGAGACGCAGCATTGATCCATAGAGTGAGACGCGGTCGTCGGTCCATGGAGTGAAACGCGGCTCTGAATAACGCGAATCTGTCTTGCTAAGAAAGACGCGGATCGAGCAGACACGGGATACGCAGCCTTGTCTGCTGAAGAGACGCGACTTTCCCATCTGCGTTCAATGCAGCCTGACTTGAAAGATTTTAGGAGATCTTTGAACGTCAAGTCTTCACTGTCGATTGGGGTTCCGGGTCATCCGTTGCTTCCCAAGGCAGTTGTCCACGCGTCAGCCTCTCAATGGATTTAGGCGTTAATGCTCTTGCATGCAGAACCGACGCTGGCGGTTGAAAACCGGCGCACTTTAGCGGTTTCCAAAGCAGCGTTCCACGCGTCCGTTTTTGATTGGGCTTTGACAGTTGTGCGCGACGGTTCCGATTGATGCCCCATTAATGACAGTTATTAGGGACTGCCTATAAATAGAGTGCATCCTCTCCCTCTTCAACAATCCAACTTAGACTGTTTTCATTTGTTTTGCTCCGAGAGAAGTCTCGCCTTGAGTTATCTTTCAGAGAACCGTCTTCATGGGTGAAGGTGACTCCGCGGATGAAGATGACCCAGAGCTCTTATGCTTCTGTTTGGTCTCTTCAGAAGGAATCCTCTCTCATGTCATCTTGCGCGCCCGCGTTTGGATGCAGAGAGGCCAACTCTGGACAGAGGCCTCTGCTGGTATGTCACCCCGATGATGTCCATAGCCTGTACTTTGGCATAGCCATCTGAATGAAATCCTGGTGCATTCCTATTCTGGAATTTGCGCCGGTGACTTGAACTTTTCTGAACGCGGGCTCTTGACGCTGGCTTTGCTCATGGCTATTGACTTGGCGCGTTTCAGACCTGAATCTTGCAACTCTTGTTCACCCAACAGAGAGATGGCAATTTTCGGCGTTTGAAGTTTTTCGCGTCTAGTACATTAGACGCGGGTGCAAACTGAGGCCGCGTTTGAATCCTGTGCGTGGCACAGTTTTGACTCGCGTCTGTTTCTGCCGACGCGGTGGTTTGACTGTGCGGGTTGTTCCCGCGTCTGAAGTCTTCAATGACTGCTGCGTCTGTCACTTAGTTTTCTTTGTTAAAGTATACTAAGTTTCAGATTTCTGACTCTCTTGTTTATTCTTTGCAGGTTGGCTTGATCGTCTTTTTTCAGGTTCGCTGGGCCCGGAAAGAATATATCGGCTGGCGAACTTGCTCAATATTCGTTTGTAAGAGAGTAAATTATGGTCCTCGTCGTTTGTAAGAGAGTAAATTATATCTCTGACGAGGACCCAAATCTCGCCAAGGTCTCTTCAGATCTCCTGCACCACTCTTGCCTGATGGCAAGAGATGGTCAGGGTATGCATGACGGCGATGAGGTTCCGGCGGTTGCGGTGGCGGAGAGGATCCTCTTCCTCTCCCATCCCAGAAGTGACATCAAGGACAGTCCATGTCCTTTGGATGGCCTGCGGGGGAAAGATCAACTCTTGAACGAAGGGTTGCAGGCTCTTCTGTTGCCACCGGACCTCAAGAACACCATTGCTCCTGGCTTAGTCAGCTAGGGCGCTTTTGAAGTTGGCGTCGTGCATCAAAGTGCAATCGGTTCCAACAGTCGCCACAATTTGGCACTTCTTCAGACATCATGCACTTAGGATCAGATGCGGCTTCAAGGAGTGAGTACGGCCACAGAGAGAGAGAGGGACTTCTTTGTACTCCTTAATTGTAACACTCAATCTTATTGTATAAGAGAGCGTTTTGTATCACTTTCATGTGTTTGGATATGAATAAAAGTGACACTTTTCTTTTTGCCTCTTTCTATTGTCTTGAATGTTTTGTTTTAGAAGCAAAAGAATGATTTTGGTGGACCCGCCACTTTATAAAAGAAAGTGACAGGGGGAATGCGTACTCCCAGAGAAGGTGAACTTTTGTCAAGTGTCTGGGATTGACTTGATTAAGGTCAGCTGGGGAATTTGATAAAACATTGTCAGCGGTGTAATGTTAACCTAACAATGTCTTTAGGTGGACCTGTTATTCTGTTGAAGAGAATAACAAGTGAAACTAGACCGCGAGGAATCTAGTAAGCTTTTACCGTTAGAGGTGTGATATTAACTTAACGGGTTGGAGATAGTCTTGTCAAAAGTGTGGTGTTAACTCGACAAGGATGTGAGTCAGAGGTGTGATATTAACTTAACTCAGAATGTCACTGTCATAGGTGTAATGTTTAACGTAACAGTGAGGTAATGCTAGAGGTGTGATGTTGAACTTAGCATTGGTCATCTCGACTTAGACGAGGAAGTCGAGGAACGGTCATGGCCATAGGTGTATTGTTGAACTTAGCGATGACTCGGATGCTAGAGGTGTAGTGTTAACTTGGCATCATTCATCTCGCTTGAACAAGGAAGTCGAGGAAAGGTCATGGCCATAGGTGTATTGTTGAACTTAGCGATGACTCGGATGCTAGAGGTGTAGTGTTAACTTGGCATCATTCATCTCGGCTTGAACAAGGAAGTCGAGGAAAGGTCATGGCCATAGGTGTATTGTTGAACTTAGCGATGACTCAGATGCTAGAGGTGTATTGTTAACTTGGCATCATGCATTTCAGCTTCGATATGGAAGACTGAAGAAAAGTGACTGTCAGAGGTGTAATGTTAAACCTGGCAGAAACTTGAAGTACTGCTTAGAGGTATAATGTTAACTTAAACAGCGATTTTGTCAGAGGTGTAATATTAACTTGTCAAGAATTGGCTTGATGCCGAAGATAATTTGAGGACCTGTCATTCTATGAACGAGAATTGACAAGTGGAATTTGAAGTGCCAGAGGTGTAGTGTTAACTTGGCAAAATGTAGAGTTGACAAGCAAGATTTGTACTCTACAAGGGGTATCTCATTACCAGAGGTATGGTGTTAACTTGGCAACGATTGTTTTTTTGTGGTCCTACCATTCTATAGACGAGAATTGGTAAGGGATTTGGAGGAAAGAGTGGACTCGAGTCCACTTAGGATTTTTAGCAAACCCTCAGCTATCAACGGGTTTGACATGCCTTTACCAACTACCGTTTGAGTTGGGCTAGCCATGCTATTCCCCTCAGCATGATGAGTTGTCGAAGACTTATGTTGGGCTTAAAGGCCAACATTTTCCTCTATCCTTAGCCGTCGAGGGCGTCGGATCAAATGGGAACGCGTCCCTTAGGATTTTTAGCAAACCCTCAGCTATCAACGGGTTTGACATGCCTTTACCAACTACCGTTTGAGTTGGGCTAGCCATGCTATTCCCCTCAGCATGATGAGTTATCGAGGATTTATGTCGGGCTTAAAGGCCAACATTTTCCTCTATCCTTAGCCGTCGGAGGCGCCGGATGTTTGATCAGAGGTGTACTTTTAACTTGATCAGAGGAAGAGTACTATTAAGGGTAGTATTTCTTCAAGAATTTGCCATTGATCGGCATCATGAGTGTATCGCCATTTGAAGTTATGAGGCGATATGACCCATTTGAGTAGACTGACTCTATCACAAATGGTCCTTCCCATTTGGGTTGAAATTTTCCTTTTGTCTTGTGCGTCATGACTATAGGTCTTCGGACGGCTAAGACAAGGTCGCCTTTCTTGAAAGTTCGCACTTTAACTTTCTTGTTGAAGGCTCTGGTGATTCGAGCCTGGTAGAGCTCGATTTGCTGTTGGGCTTGCAGACGCTTGTCGTCTAAGGCCTCCAGTTCCTGGAGTCGCTGTCGATGCTTCTCCTCGGTCGTCATCTCCGCTGTCAAGGCGACGCGTAGAGATGGAATTTGGATCTCCAGGGGAAGCACGGCTTCACATCCGTATACCAAGGAAAGGCGTGGCCTTAGTCGGGGTTCGCACAGTTGTGCGATAAGCCCATAAGCATTCACCCAACTTGTCGTCCCAATCTCGTTGACTTTTCGAGACGAACTTTTTAAGAAGCTTGCCAATAGTCTTATTGAAGGCTTCTGCAAGACCGTTAGCAGCAGGATAGTATGCCGTTGAGGACACACTCTGGATTCTGAACTTCGCGCAGAATCTCTGGAAAGCCTGGCTGATGAACTGGGGTCCATTGTCATGGATGATACGCCGAGGCTCACCGAAGCGGTAAATAACGTGATGTTTCACGAACTTGATCACGTTAGAAGATTTTACCTCTTTCAAAGGGATAGCTTCGGCCCACTTTGAGAAGTAATCGGTTATCGCTAGAATGAACCGATGTCCTTTCGATGATGGTGGGCTGATAGGGCCAACCACGTCCATCCCCCACATTTCAAACGGCCAAGTAGAGGTCGTAGAGTGGAGGTACCCTGGTGCTTGATGGATGAAATCGCCGTGTATTTGACAGGCGTGACATCTCTTAGCATAAGCGACAGCATCGGCGATCATCTTGGGCCAATAGTAACCCAACCTTTGGAGTCGATGTGCCAATTTCGGGCCAGGTTGATGAGCTCCGCACGTACCATCGTGGGCTTCTTTCAATACTCCTTGGGCTTCTTTTGATGAGAGGCATCGGAGCAGGATCCCGTCATGCGAACGACGATACAATGTTTGCGAAATCGCATTATAGTAGAATTTGGGGGCTTTCCTTCGAATGGCAGCCGCTTCCTTGGTGTCCTCAGGCAGGATGCCGTACAAGACATAGTCGATGTAGGGGAATCGCCAGTCTTTAAGCTCTAGACCGGTTGACACTTCAAGTGTTTCCTTGTCGTGATGGTCTCCCGTTGACCCTGGGCAGTCTCCGAGTGAAATTTTTGGACAGTACAGGTCGTGGCTGTAGACGAATATTTTCTCCATTGCTCCAGCTGGAAGAGCTAGGGAGGCTGCAAGGGATGCGAGTGCATCGGCGTGCGCATTTGCCTGCGCGGTACATGGTCGATGTAGAAGTTAGCAAACCCCTCGGCCATGCGGATAGTTGCGTTGTAATAGGGTACTAAGTCTTCATGTTTGACTTCGTACTCCCCGCGAATTTGGCTGACGATGAGTTTAGAGTCACCGTATGCCTCGAGATTTTTAACGCCAATCTCATCGGCGAGCTGCATCCCGATCAATAGAGCATTGTACTCCGCCACATTGTTGGAACAAGGCTCCGTTAGCGAGACAGCTCGAGGGATCACATAATTTTGTGGGAGACAAGTACTACTCCTACCCCCGCCACTACGTGTCCCTTTGGGCTTGTCCTTGATGCACCGTCGAAGAAAAGTTGCCATACTTGACTTTTGAACAACGTCTGAGTCAGGCAGACTTCGGCGGCCTCGTCTGGGAGATCCTCATAGAGTTTGGCTGCCCTCGGATCTGGGTGTTCAGCTAAGAAGTCCGCCACCGCTTGTCCCTTAATAGCCTTTTGTGGCAGAAAATGCATCTCATATTGTGATAGCAATATGGCCCATTTTGCCAGCCGGCCATTTAGTGAAGAAGGCTTTGTCATAAGTAACCTCAGAGGGTTGACTTTTGATATGACATTTATAGTCTGGCCTACCAGATAGTGTCGCATTTTCTGAATGGCGAACACTAATGCCAAACATTCCTTCTCGATCGGGTTGTACCGATGTTCGGCTCCGATCATTGTTCTACTCAGATAGTAGATTGCCTGTTCTCGTCCTTGTTCATCATTCTGAGCTAGTAGAGCTCCCAGGGAATGATCCATTGCTCGGACGTACACCAGGAAAGGCTTTCCGGACACCGGAGCTGCAAGAACTGGTGGTTGGGTGAGGTAGTGTTTGATCTCCTCAAATGCTTTTTGACAAGCGTCGTCCCAAATGAATGAAACACCCTTTTTCATCAGTTTGGCGAAGGGTTGGCATCTCCCGGAAAGGTTTGATATGAACCTGCGGATGTACGCCAATCGTCCTTGTAATCCCCTGAGCTCCTTGAGGCTTCTGGGGGGTTGCATCTCTTGGATAGCGCGGACTTTCTCTGGATCCAAATGGATTCCTGTGGAAGTCACAACAAATCCTAGGAATTTGCCACTGGCTACCCCCAGGAAGGATTTGGTGGGGTTCATCTTCAATTGATGAGCCCGCATGATGTCGAAGACCACCTTCAGGTCTGCTATGTGATCACCTTTAGTGCGACTCTTCACCGCGATGTCATCGACATAGCATTCCACCGTTTTCCGCATTTGCTGATGGAAAATGGCGTTCATGGCCCTTTGGTATGTTGCCCCTGCATTTTTCAGTCCGAAGGGCATGACGGTGTAGCAATATACCCCTAGAGGAGTCCTGAAGGAGGTATGCTTTTCGTCATCGGGATACATCTTGATTTGATTGTATCCTGAGAACCCGTCCATAAAGGACATTCGCTCGAATCCACAAGTATTGTCAATCATGACATCTGTGATTGGCAATGGAAATTCGTCTTTGGGGCAGGCCTCGTTTAGATCACAGAAGTCGATGCAGATCCGGATCTTCCCATTCTTCTTGGCGACGGGGACGATGTTGGCTACCCAGTCGGGATGTTGTTCTTCCGGATGAAGCCAGAATCGATGAGCTTTCTGACTTCTGATTGAATTGCCTCCATTATCTCTGGACGGAACCGTCGCTGCTGTTGTTTAACAGGCTTCATGTCCGGATTGATGTTGAGGCGATGCATAGCCACTTGAGGATCAAGTCCAGGCATGTCCTCATAATTTCAGGCGAAGACATCTATATACTCTTGTACAAGAGATATTAGATCCTTCTTCTCTGGAGGCGACAGGCCGTCACTTATGAAGATGGGCTTGGGGTTGGTCTCATCTCCTAGGTTGATCTGAACAACCTTGTCATCTGTCGGTGGCTCACGTTGTTCAAAGCGGATATCCCAAAGAGCATTCAAATGTTTGATCCAAGGATCTGTATCAGGTTGGATCATTTCTTCAACTTCATCTTCCAGATGGCCTGTTGAAACCATGTTTACTGAAAGCCCTTTGAAGATGTTGCCGACACTGACATCTGACTCCCATGATGACGTGTCTGAAGAGCAATCGTTGCTCGACGATTCTTGAGAATCAGAGGCTGATGGGACCGGAGTTGATACATAGCCCAACCCCCTGCGCGTCCGATGATAATAATCGGGGGCCTTCCCTTTTGGCACAAAGGATCGAAGTAGCGTCCTCCTTCCTTTGCCGAAGTTCAACCCGGGCTTGTTGGTTAGATCGTACCCCTTTGCTTCATCATTCTGAGTGCTTTCGATTCATAATGGTCGAGCTGAGGGGATTCCTCCTCGCTTTCCGATTCTTCGCGGGGCATCGGTTCAGACGAGATTCGCCCGAAAAGTATTGGTCTTTGGCCTTTTCGTCTTGCCGGAACCAAGAATATAGATTCCTGCGCATCGCCATTATCCTGATATGTCCCGAAAGATGATTTTACTGGTACATGCAATGATATCAAAGCATCCATTGCCGACCAGATGTCATCGTCTACGTCGGTAGTAGTATCCGACGGTATTGAATCGGATGCACACGCAGAAAAATATTCAAAGTCTAGACTTTCATTAATATACCAACCGCCTGCATCGTCGGTGGTATTATCAACATCGAGCTTATTAGTGCTCTTTACAAGTGGTTTTAACTCCCACAGGCACTTTTCTTGCTCGGGCTCAGTGTCAGCCTCATTACCAGAGTCTGGCGCCTCCAGTTGCGGGGTTTCATCCACCGGATCCTGATATAAAAGGGAATCCGTGAAATAATTCTCGACTCCCTTGAACGGATACCTTTCGGCAACCAACGTTTGCACCTTCCCACTCGCGTCAATGTATTTCATGACTTGGTGAAGAGTGGAGGGAACGATGGAGTTGCGGTGGATCCATGGTCGTCCCAGCAGCAGATTGTAGGAAGTGTCGGCATCGATGACATAGCACGTCACCTCCGACTTGAGGCTCCCAATCTGGCACTTGAGCTTGATCTTCCCCATCGGACGGGTGCCGTTGGCATTGAACCCGTAGATGGTCGTCTGTGTAGGGCTCAGACGGTGGGTAGGGATGCCGAGGTGTTGCATGACTCGGCGGGGCATAATGCTCAATGCGGACCCTGGATCTACCTGAATGCGGTTCACCTCAGATGATCCGATGTAACCTGTGAAGTACAAGGGTCGATCATGCTTCCCTTTCACCTGCATATCATCTGCCGTGAAGGTGATGCAGGGGGCATTCTGGGAAGCGTGGAGGCAATCCTCTACATCTTCCTCCTTCGGCACCTGGGTCATGAAGACCTCAGCATTTGCCAGAGCTTCTTGCAGAGCTTCCCTGGTCGACTTTGATAGTCTAAGAAGTTCATACAAGGTAATGCGTGCCGGAATGTTGGCCAGCTGAGCCAGGACATCAAAGCGGTAAGGTGCCGAAGACCCTTCCGCGATGCCTTTTTGAAGGGCTCGAGAGAATCGAGTCTCCTTCTGCTTCTCCACAGGTGGCTTCGTGGAGGGCCTAGTTGGCTCTGCAGCCGGTTGCGGAGGGTTTACCGCCACTTCGCCGTACTGCTTCAAGTAGGGTTGACCCGAACGAGTTCCCGTCGTTGGTTGGTTGGGCTCTGCGGCCAAGACTATCGTTTCCTCCTCTGAGTCGGTCAGTGAGGGAACATCATCCTCTGCTTCTTGGGAGGAGGCACATACCACATGGCAGGACGAAGCTTTTGCCTTGCCTTTGGACTTCCTGTTGGTCACAGTAGTCCACTGTTGTTCATCGACGAGGTCAGGGTGGACCCACATGGTTTCCCCCTGAGGTGTAGGGACGGCTACTAAGCCCTTCTCCTGCTGCCGGTGAGGGTCTGTGTTGACCGCTCTTAATTCTCCCCTTGGAATAGGAGTTACCCCCGCAGGCGCTGGAGGTTGTCTCCCGAACTGGAGAACCGACGTCACATTGGCCGTCACCTTCTTCTGCTCTGGTCGGAGTTTTAACACTTCCGCGTCAATCAGAGCCTGAAGAATGTCCTTGAAGACGTAGCAGCTTTTGGTAGGATGTCCCAACATCCTGTGGTACATGCAGTAGTTGGGATTGTCGGTCTTGCCGACTTCCTCCGGGCGCCTAATTTCAGGGAGCTTCAGTCGATTGCTCTTGTTGAGTAGCTTGAAGAGCGAATCGACGTGTTCCTCCTTGAAGGAATACTGCTTGTTGGCGCGGGGTTGGCTTGAAGAGCCACTTGCCCTGCCTGTTTGAGGTTTGGCGGGGGATTTGGTCTCCGTCGCCAAGTTATCCTTCCGCTTTGTTTGGAGGGATGTGTCTGGCGCTGGTGCACGCCTTGTCGACCTTTCCGGCCGCGGCTTGCCTTCCTCCGCTCGGACGCGGGCGACAATCTCCTCAGCCTGTTCACCTTGTTGGACTAATTGTTTCCAGGTGCGGCTTTCAGCAACTCCTATTTGAGCAAGGAGTGAGGTTTGGAGGTTGTGGCGGCATGTTTCCACCAGGGTGGCCTGGGTCATACCGCTTGGGCACCGGAGTGCCGTGTTCCGGAATCTTTCCACGAAAGATTTGACGGACTCCCCTCTCCGCTGTTTGGTAGCTAAAAGGGTGGGCATCGTGACTTCGGAGTCATCTTCGAAGAAGCGTGTCAAGAACAGCTTCTCTAGATCCCCCAGTTCTTGATAGAACCTTCCGGGAGCTTCATAAACCACTCAAAAGCCAACCCTTTCAGGGTGCCGATGAATAGTCGCGCCAGGATGGCGTCATTATCTACTACATTCCCGGTTTGGGATTTGAAGTAGTAGATGTGCTGATTAGGGGACCCTTTCCCATCGAAGGCTTGGAGGGTTGGAGCCTTGAACTTAGGAGGGTACGGGACTAGATCCCACTCAGCTGGATAGGGCCGGACCACTCCAACTTCTTGGAGGTCTTTGCGACTGGCAAGGGCATTGAGGCGTTGCTCCAGTTGACTCATTCTTTTAGTATGAGCCTTTTCTGGGTCGTGTGACGAAGATTTGGACGAATTTGAAGTAGATCGTCGCGCCTCCTCAGAAGGTTCGGAAGATGAGCTTTCTCCCTTTCTCCCTTTGCCCTTTGACCTCCTAGGAGGAGATTTCCTCCTGTCTTCCAGCAGTTGTGCAATCGCCTGCTTGAGGGAGTCAATCGACGCCTGCTGGGAAATAATCATGTCCATTTGTGCTTTCTGGACCTGCTCTATACGTCTTGCCGTCTCCTCAGGAGTGCCCGTCATGTAGGCAGAGGTCTCCTTCTCGACGGAAGAGTTCGAAGCCCCTGATTCCACTACGGCGGAGTGGGAATCATTCGCTCTAATGCCGTGGGCTAAGGCATTATAGTCAATTGGGGGAATGGCCCCCGTCCGGGTGCGAGTGTGTCGATACACCCCTTCCGGTTCAGAGTCAGACTCGGACTCGTCTGAGCTGACTGCAAGTTGTTTCCCCTTGCTCCTGCTTGTCATGTTCGCAGTAAGCTCCGGGTATTCAACGTCAGAGAAGACTCTCCTTATATGGGAGCGCCTTCTTTTGGCTGACGGGGGAATCGAGGTCAGTTGTCCAGCTAAGGACTGCTGGTGCACACTCGACCCGCAACGGCACTCCGCAAGCATAGAGATAAGCCGTTGGCAGCAGCAAGATGAAGTGACCTGGTGGGCACTTCTTTTCTTTGTCAGATAATCCCTCAAATCCATGGAAGAGGGATCAAAGAGACTAGCCTCACAACGTCGAAGACGGGAGGCATCCATGTGCTGTGCAGAATGGACGCAGACTTCAGGGACGCGGTTTCCGCGTCGTGACTGTGAACGCGCATCTGGCGTCTCTGTTGAGATGAGACGCGAGCATCGCGTTGCTGCCTGGTGCGTCCGGGCTGAGCCGCGTGAGAGAGAGTGGGCTGCAGGGCGCCTCGTCTCTGGATGCGCGCTTCCTGCGTTTGACGAGACGCAGAAGCTTCATTCTGGCGTTTGGTAAGTTGATCTTCAGAGGACTCAACTTGAGGAGTTGCGTGCTTGGGCCGCCAAACGCGGATTTCACGTACTGGACGTGACGCGGGCAAGGCGCGAGCCTGTACGTTGCGTCCAGCTTCAGTTGGAAAACCAATGGTTACGACTTGCAGCTGACGCGCACGTCTCCTCTGTCGACGCTCAGCGTTTCGATTGCGTCGAGGAGGTGGAGAGAAACCAACAACATCCTGATGCTGGGCACCAGGAATTTTGACCACGCGGGTCTCCTGAGAGACGCTGACGCGGGTCTTCTGTGCGACGGAGTTGGTCGCAACAGCAACTGTGCTTGGGATCACGCGGGCCTGCTGAGAGGCGTGGACGCGTGAACTTTGCTGGGCACAGTGGGCAGCAGAGGAGCTCGAGAAAGCCACCGATTGGGCTTCGAGGCCATTCCCTGTCGAGACCCGGCGGCAGACGCGGGTCTTTGGGCTCTTGGAGCCAGAAGAGAGGAACTCTTCGTACTTCGCCTGGTCGAACTCGACAACGAGCGATTCGACCATCTTTCCCTCGTGGTGGACGTCATCTTGCGCCACAACATGTTCGTCAGTAACAAACAGAGTCCCCAGCGGGGTCGCCATCTCTTGTATGACGCGGAAAAGGGGGTGGCTGGCGTAACGTTTCCTTGAATCAGATGAAAAATACAGCCGGCTTAATCTTCCAGTTACAAGGGAGGGGGAATATTGAATCTTGAATTCCCCCTTTGTTTAGTGCTGGGTTCTTCGGTGGTGGTGGAGAGTGAATCTTGTTCTCCGTTGACCAGATGACCGTTCTGGACCGTCGAGGGATCTTCTCCTTGGCAGGTAGAGGGAGTAACTCAGCTCCGTCTACCAAAACTCTAGAAGAGGAGGTAGGCGAAGAGCGGCTAGTACTCAGTAAGCTCGCTGAAGGGTCTTCTCTCTCTCTCTGTCGATGATCTCTCCTTTTTTTTCTCAGAATCTCTCCCTTGCCCGATAATTGTCGTCCCTCCTTCAATAGTGACGGGACTATTTATAGGGTTTTTAGGGGGTGATCGTGCCCCTAAAAGTGCTCCACGATGAGGGCCAACTTTCCCGCTACATGGGCGGTGGATGGCGCCATAATCGGGGTGGTTACAACCAAGGTGGGGGCACCTTGTTGCTGAGACGCGGGCGTTGAGCCAACGCGCCTTGATGCTGAGACGCGGGCGTTAAGCCAACGCGCCTTGATGCTGAGACGCGGGCGTTGAGCCAACGCGCCTTGATGCTGAGACGCGGGCGTTGAGCCAACGCGCCTTGATGCTGAGACGCGGTTATCTCTCGCGTCTTGATTGTCACATTTAGCCTTGCGCCTGGATCTTGGATCTCTGTGT
>JAVJIF010026541.1:0-32169 GCA_038442645.1 Agave tequilana
AAATAAATAATGAAGGTGGATTCTAAAAGCCTTGAAATTTTATATCCCAATAATGACACAGGATTGCTGTATTTTACTAATCTTGCATCATTGTAGCATATGAAAGTGTTGACTCTCAGAATCTACCTTAATTATTTGTATTAGTTTATCATGCTTCAGGGTTTACGATTTCGCAATGAGCAAGTGTTGCAATGTTGGGTGAATGGTAATATGTTCTTCAATTTCTGATAATATACAACATGGAACAGTTTTAGCAAATGACTTGTTGATAACGACACAAGTACCATATCACAACACTGAACTAATCCAACATTATGATTCTCCAAAACAGAGACAGGAAGGTACCGCATATATCCTTTTGTGTTAATATATATTATTTACATGTAACTGCATCTCATCTGTTTGTGTACATGAAATCCTCAGGAATAATTAACAGAACTTGGAATAAAAGTCTGTCCATGAATAGTCATCAAGAAGGACAGCTTATGCATATCTTTCAATGAAACAAAACCAGGCATGACTCTTAAGTGCTCGAGGAAGTTGTCTGACACAGTTCGCACACATCTTAGCTGTCTACACCAATTTTTAGTACAGAGAAGTGTCCCACATATCATATAGGTTTGAGTTTACACAAGCTGAGAGGCAAACAATAGATGATACATGGAATTATATTATAAGTTCTTTCCGAGCATAACACTTCACTTCCTGTTGCTATTCCGGTGCAAAAAACTAATCTTAGTTTGTTATGGAAGTCAACTTGGCTTATAACATATGCCAAGATATAACCATCCACACAGCAAAGCCAATATGTTTTCAAGTTCTAACATTCAATCGATTTCATTTTGTGTTAACCAAGATTTTATTGGGTATAACCTATAGTGCGATGAGACTAACTGAAGCTGAAAATGGTGTTCTAAGGTAACAGTCAATGCTGAACAAGATTTCAACAGATCATCAACTTCCCACAGCCCATCAGGTTTTACCATCAACTTGAATATGAACCATGCCAGCTATACATAAGCTTGGTCATGAATTTGGCAAATATCACCTGTTCAACTTTTAATGGCGAGAAAACACATCTATTGAAGATGATGAGTAAAATACCTCAAGTTGTAGCTTAGATTTGCAATAGATCTGAGTAAACCTAATAACTGATTAGGCGTGATGATTATTACAAATTAAAGTTTCCTATTAACCAAAATCTAAAGATTTCTAAATAGATTAACATTTCTGTCATATTCCTCTATCACATTGACAGGTGTTTATGTATTGAGTGCTACAACATCCCAAATTGAAAGGTCTGTGTGCATGTCACATTATTTCATCTTCTTACGGTAACAGGTTCATTAAATTCATCTAGATTAATAAGATATATTTTTTTGCTACTAATGAATAAGCTGTAGTAATCCCAGGGTCACGATTCCACTAAATAGATATTAATTAATTCCAATGACATAATGAGTTACTAAAACGTTAAAAAAATCAAGGTTAAGAATAGTTCACAATTTACATAAAGCATGATACAGTGAAAGGGCATAATAATTTTAGGAGAAGAACTTGCAAAAAACATTACATTGCAGTGCTTACACAAATAAAATGGGAAGTCTGGTCGAGCAACAACTTTCATGAGAAGATCCACTAAGCTTTGAATTTTCTCTGATGGTTTAAACTTAATCTCAAGAATGTAATTATCAGGGAATCGGACCCTAATTACAGCCTGCACAAAAACATTGGATATAAGTTGGGAAGAAGGGGAAAAAAAAATCAAACATGAGAAACCTCCTGCTCCAAGTTAAAGGTCAAGGAATCAAAAGATAAATAAAGAACAAAACAAATATATGATGACAGACAATGCTGGAAATTTGATCCTAAGGGTGTCACCTGAGTTAAAAAAGGACTTTGGTGGGTTGCCTTCACCTTGACTACAAACATCTATTCAAGTTTCATGTCAACATCATGTCCCTACTCCCGAGTTATTTGTGCTCATGTTTTTTTTCTTTTCAAGGAACCTTTTGATTAAGAACTTAAAAACAGAAAGTAAATCAGAAGATGGGTTTTAAAGAGAATAACTGAATACGACTTCCAGCTAATTTCTATTTCATTTAGAGTATTTGCACAGCACTTGGATCTCAATTGAATGGCAACTACAAGTAAAACCAAATGGGAGATATGGTTAATCATATCTAGTAATCTAAACTTTTGACCATACATCTAGTAAGTAGTAATATTCATATTCATTATAGTCGATATTGTATTATCTGCATAAAGGACATGCCTTAAGCTTTAATGTGACATTAACATATTTAGGCACAAGGTAACTAGTAGAAAGTACAAACATGAGTTGAACGCTATGTAGCATGGATACTTCGTCAGAGGAGACGTACCAGTGTCGGATACTTTCTCAATACTTGAACACTCTGATACTTGACCGATACTCGATCGATACGTGTTGGATACTCATCTAACGTATCCTAAAATTTGCAATGTATCTTAAATGTATCGGACACGTATCATGGACATAACTACGACAACAAAATTAAATAAAAGAAATTCGATTTTGAAAAATCTAATTTTGCATGAAAAGTTAGAGTCTTATTACTTGTAGATGCATTGCATTTATATAAATTGTCTAGTTTCTCAATAAGGATCATTCACATAGTTATTGATCTATATAATCGAAATAGTCTAGAACATTAAAGATATTCTATTCTTTGAACTTTCTTATCCTTAAAAGTTCATACTAAACATAAGGAACGTTAAGGCAGAGGACAGGTATAATTTAATTATTACTGTAAATAATATATTCTTATCTGTATGTATATTTGTGCATTGTGTATTACATGTATATCTATTTACATGGACACACAAAAACACAAATATATGCATATAATATTTATCGTATCTATGCCATCCATGTGTCCTATTTTTTAAAAATTACATATCCTCGTGTCTGTATCGTACCCGTATCCCGTATCCATGTCCATGCTTCATAGGTTGAAGGAGATTCCATATCTATGGAGTTCTTAGCAATTATCAGCTTTTAGAATAAAAGTTGATGCAAATATATATAATCGAAGTATGATTATGAGCAAAGAAGATTCTCTATTTATCATGGAGTTCATAGCAACCTTTAGCATAAGAATTGATACAAATAGCTATACCAAGGCATGAAAGCTAATTCACATACACCAATTGTGGAACCATGCAAGTGTTTACACATAAAAGTCTTGTCCATATTGACATTGTAAAACCTGCCACTTAACATCATTTTTCATCGAGCAATCAACAAACTCGCCGGATAGACCCTCATAAAGGACATACTTCTTCAAATGCTCCCAGGGCCTTATAATACATATGCTTACTATGCTGAAGCAACATAATACAACTCTTTACCCTGAACTAAGAAATTAGGGTAACTTTTGTCTTAAATCTGATTGACCCCTTCTTAGGAAGGAGCATAACTTAAGTCAGATTTTGTACTTCCAGCAAAAGCAAAAGATAAATTCGACCAGTTTCAAAAAATATTTCGAGATAACAGGCAAGTAGTTTTATTTGGTGTCATTTTGTCCTTTTTCCTCCATCAAATTCATTCCTTGACAATATTATCTATGGAACTTAAGTCAATGCTCAATGACATGCAGAGAAAACTCGCCTTCTTTGCACCTTCTTAGACATCACGATACTTGGAGTTTAACTCCAGAAAAAGTATTTGTTCATACATCATCAATATTTTGTTAAACTGGTTTTAGGGTTTGCTCTTCATCATTTCCCAACACATTTTATATTTACTAACAAGCATAACAGAGAAGTCATTCATTTCAATTGTCCATAGAAAGCTACCCCAAGTTTTAATGCGTCGTTGAAAATTCCATCTCCACTATTTCTTCATCATTGAAGCCTCACAATTTATAAAGCTATGTTCTCATAAATCATAATGACTGTAATATCCTTAGTTAACAATACTTGATTATATGTTAAACATTTATTTGACTTTACTTACCGTATTATTATTATTAATTGTTATTAGTCATTCTTATATCATTATTAATCATCATTACTACTAATTATTTAATTGATTGTATTAGTATTTTAAATTATTATTATTATAAATAAATTAATAATCATTGTTATTCATTATTATTCATTAATTTGATTTATGAATCATTACTATTACTATTACATATATAATTTGTTTTGAGATATTATATATTTATTTGGCTATACATATTATTATTGTTAATACTTATTATAATTATTATTATTATTATTTCATTCCTTTGTAAGAGTATATTGAAATACCCATTTCTTTTCTTTCCCATTTTCTTTTATTTTGAGCCCAAGTTCAAAAGCCCAGCCCAACTCCTACATATTCTCATCTTTTCTCCTTATTTTTTCATTTAGGCCCAAACTCAAGGCCAAGGCCAAGGCCATATACTCTTTATATATAATCTTACTTTTTCTCTCTTTCTCCCTCACCCTGCAACCCTAGCCGCCTCCTCGCCAGCATGCCCAGCCACCTCGCACCGCCTTTCCTCTTCTTCTTGCTCCATCCGACTGCCGCCACCTGCACCCCAGTCGATGAGACCCTTCTCCCTTCTTCCCCGCGCGACACCTCCCTCTCCTCTCTTTTTCTTCTTCTCTCTCCTCTCCACACCCAAAGAAAACCCAACCCTCCTTCCTCCCGCAAGCCTTCCACCCCTCTGCTCTCTTCCAACAATCGCCATGTTGCACCACCATCTTCTCGTTGCCCCCAACGATCACTGACCTCGCCCGCCTTGCCGTTGCGAGCTGGTGCCAAGTAGCCATCGAGCTCTCCTCACTGCTTCTCCCTCTCCTCGCTTCACAACCAACAAACTGAACCACCACCTTCTCCTCCTCCTCTCTCTTCTCTTTGTTGCTGCCACCTTCCTTCCCTAGCTCCCCTGCAGCCTGCACCTGCACCGTCGTCTTCCCCGCCGTGCAGCATGCGCCCACAGTCGCCTCTCCCCCATCGCCGACGATTGTTTTTTGTGTCCTTCCCCCAGTCGGCCTCCATGCACGAGCCCAACCGCTCTGCCTCTCTCCCTCTGTTGTTCTCGTCACCCTGCCTCCTGTGCCTCCCTCACCCACGCGCTCTCTGTATCTCTCTAGTCTTCTCTCTCTTCTAGTTTTCACAACCCGACCCGCTTGTGCTCCCCAAACCCGAACCCGATAGCAACCCACCAACATCGTGTCTTTTCAACACCAGCAACAGACGCTCACAGACAGCAGCAAAGCAAGCTATAGGAGGTTCGCATACGATGATGTCTTCGAAGACGACTCAGACGAGATAACGAGTCTTGATCCGTAACTACAAGCAATGTGAGTATTTTTATCTATTTAAATTAATTATTATTTACTGAATTAAATGTTATCTATTTAATGGTTATTTATTTAAATTGCGTGAGTCTTTTTCACTTTTTTCGATAAATTATTGTCAACTAATTATTTATTATTCGCTATTTGAATTGTTTAATTAATTTTATAGTATTTAGAAATTATAAACTTTTATGAATTAATTGCTAGTATAATATTTTGCCTTGTAATGTTCATGCATACGTTTAATTATTTCACATGTTCTAAATAAATAAATGTAAATCCTAAAATCATTTGGTGGAATACTGAATTGTTGCTCTTTAAAAATTATGCCTTTAACTTGATCTTTTAAGTCCTATTCATCTAGGGGAACGCAATAGATTAACAGTAGATTATTATGCTGTGAGAGAGTTGGACATATTATAGACAATAGATCGGATATACACTTAATGTTTAAATGCTATATAAACTCGGTATTTTATAACCGAGATAGTAGTTTTTCTATCGGTTCATGTTTAGTCATTTATCATTTTGATTTAAATTTAGTAATGATGAATTTTAGACTGTAATTTGATTGAATCTTGAGGTTTGATTAGATTGGGTGTTGTTTCATTAAAAGACTGAATCTTTTGATGCTTGGATCTGTCTGTGGACTCGATTAGGATGGGGATAACTGATAATCTTGATCGAATTGAAAAATAGGAATTTGATTAAGTACAACTAATATTGAGATTTGAGTATGCTGATTAACTCAGGGATATTGATGGAAATGAGAGAACTAATTTATCGATTAATTGAACTTGTGGTTGGTTTTCTCTAATTCTCTTAATAATAAGTTTGTTATTTTGATGTTTAAATTATTATACATTGAATCTTGATTAGTATTTATAGATAAAATTGACGATGTTGGATGATGAGTTGATTTTGGATTATTGTTGTAAGGGTTTCGGATTCACCCACGTACTAGTTTGGTCAGAACATTATCGAGACTTGTTGATGTTGAGTATCAGATGCAGAGGGAAAATCTAGGTCCCATGTTGTTTGAGGATATTTCACTCTTTAATAACATTTTGATCTCGATATCCTTGAATTAATATGACTGATGAATCTTGAAATTACCACTGTGTGCCACACTTGATTTATTGTCAGAGCCTTATAGGGAGATTCACCATTGATTACTATGATCAGTATATCTTGGTTGCGATGTATCTGACATGGTTACTTCCTCCACATTTCCTGATAGTCATTTTTACTTATTTTATTTATCGTAAGCATATTGATAAATCAGTACATGTCATGTTAATAGTATAATTTATGTTACCAAAATTACTGAGAAAATATAGGTACATTGTTCTACTGTAATACTGGTATATTTTTACACTACTGCCATTGTTACCATTATTGTCGTCATATTATTCTGGTAATCTAGATAACACGGACATTTATTAATCTTAGTAATTTAAGTAACAATGACATTAAACAGTTTACACCGAGATGAAAAAATTGAAAGGTGGACAATGTCTGTGTGAGTGGACCTAAGATATAGGTTGTGCAGCCGAAAAATAAATTCACTCCTGGGTTCTGGGAGATGATTGGCATCCTGTATTGTTTATATTGTTATTGTTATTGAGTACCTGGCGGTACAGCCTGGTTCAGCGTCAAGAACATGGGTTGTGGTCCAGGGTATGTACGGCACCCACTAAAACACAGACAATCTCCACCAATCAGTTTCAAATAATATAAGACTGACATGTATAGTACGTGTAGTATGGGATGTGTTTTACTGCATGTGGCAAATTGGTGTTCGCTAACATAATTAATAAAAAAAGACCTCCCATAATGCATCGTAGGATGTGTGTCTGCTTGTATATATATGATATGATAAACACCTGACATATGCTCTGTAACATATTAACTTCATTACTCTTTAGTTATGCACTACATGTTATTGTACTTGTGACATACTATAATATTACTTCTCTCATTTTACACACTCGCTGCAAGTTTTCTGACACACCTGGATTTGCATGTTCAGATCTAGAGGATATTTTTTTGTCGATCAAGTGTCTGAAGAGGATTATACGTATTTCGGTGAGCATTACATGACAATAGCAGAAGTCGGATTGCCCTTACTTGACAATCCAGATCTTGGTATTTGTTCTTGCCTTTCATTTATTCTTGTTGAACTTGTTTGATTCTCTATAGACAGGACTCAATATTTGTTCTATTGATTATTCTTGGAATAAAGTATCGTTGTGCAGAAATTTATATGTTATATTGCGGTAGTTATCATGTCATCTTAGTCGATTTATATAACTGATTCAGGTTACATCGAGACTTAACGTGTATACGTGGGGTATTCTCCTCGCGTATATACATCGTCGACTCTCGTCACGTGTCATTTCTGTGTATTTTGAGAAGCGGGGTGTGACAATAACCTTTGATCTTCACTTTCACAAATACAACCAGATTAGCACCTTAACAATGTATCTCGTTTCTCGCATGTTATTTCTTTAATTTTTCTAACTTGGAAACCTTCACAGGAACAAAAATAATATCAAATTTATAGTCATGCAACACAGAAAGCATTGTTATCGGACAGGAAAACATGTTGTGCTACAAGAAAAGAGAAAAGAACAGTGTAATCTAGGACATCACTAACAAAAACTAGACAAATAGCATAACTTCTTGTACCTTCGTTATTCTTGCCCTTCGAGCAGCTATCTCTGCTTCTCTAATTTTACGGGTCTTCAGAATTTGGGATTGAGCTGTCATACAATTCCAGGATATAAGAAATGTGAACTAGAGTTCTGAAACTGATTTGTCAGGACAAAATCCAGGTCCTTAGACTTAAAGTGGTTAACTTTTATGCTGCAATTCTAGGATTTAATCCCCATTATTTGTGCAGAAATTTGAACAGGATAACATATAAAATAACATTTATATAACTGGATTACCTCCCAATTTGTCAGACATGAGCCGATAATAATCTTCTGGAGTGAAATCATAAAAGTCATCTGGTTCTTCTGCAAAAAAACATGCAGAGTTAATTTATTTATATATACACTTATTGATGTGAAACAGTATGCGGGTGATGTCAAAAATGAGTGATAAAATTAAACTTACTAGTTTCACCATCAACCACGATCTTTGATAGAAATAAACTTAAAACTAATTATATAGCAAGATGGTTTTTTAAACAAAAATTATTATACTCGCAATGTAGAAAATTTCAATCATTACAAACCAAACGTCAACACTTAGCTAATCAGGAAAATCTAACTCACAATATCAGGATAGCAGAATACAAGAACAAACAGATTCACACATGCTCACGAATATTTGTGGACATCAGAGAAATCATGATAATATACTAGAGATAAATACAGCGGTATAACTCAACAGTAAATAATATACTGAAAATAAAAATTGCCTGCCGAGAAGCCACGTTCTCGGGTATCCGTTCGTTCTCTTGTATATCTAGTGTTTTAATCTGCCTTTAATTCTCTTGTATTGATCTATTAGTAACTGGACTGAAAGATCATATCATTGTTTGTTGTGCAGGCTCTGTTGGGGGTTGTTGACTAGGAGCTTTGTTGACAAAGGACAGGAGAATGAATGGTGGAGGGATGGGCTTTGGGCTGTTGTGGATTGCTGAAGGGTTTTTTCTTTCTTTCTTGTTGTGGACAGTTTGCAGAACAGAGAAGAAAGGTTGGGCGGCACTATTTTGTGGGGTTTTTTTTTGTAGCTAGGATTGGATGAGAGATGGTGGATGTGGAGATAAGATGGAGAAGATTATTTGAGTTGGTTTGTTGTAACAAAGAGATTGAGTGGCTAATCACTTGTAACAGGTTTGGGATTGCGGTGATGGGACTTTGTAATTTGCAATTGGAGATAAATAGATTTTGTGAAATGGATAAAGGATAATTAGGATTTGGCTTCATACAAAATCCTATCTGAAATTGGTTTCACACTCCAATTTCATAATTAAATTTTCAAAAAGAAAATCCAACAATTCATTAATCAAGAGTGCATTGTTTATCTATTTTAATCAAAGCCAATTAAATAGGCTTACAATAACTGGAGTTTTCTCACACAACCGATGTGGTACTAAAACGATGAAAATAAACAAGATAAATAATACTAAAAGAAAATACAGACTCCAACTAAAAATACAGACTCCAGCTAAATTCAAATAGAAGCAGCTCGACGCCCCTTGCGCTGATACACGTGATCGAATCTCCTCTTTGGGCGCGCTGATGCCATGTCCTCATCATTCTCCCCAGGTGGGAGAGAACTCGACTCCGTCGAGTTACGTGTGAAGGAGCTCTCATAGTACTCTAACAGATCTGGATCAATCTGCTACAACTCACTGCGATCCAGCCACGTGTCCTCAGCATGTGACTTTCCTTTCCAGCGTATCAGATACCGTCGAGTTCCACCATCTCTTGTGGAGATAATTTCATCATCTAGAAATTTAAATTTATCAATATTCTCTGTTGTATTAGGACTGATATCTGGGAGTAGGGAAAGTGGGAGTCCCTCAGAAAATGGCTTAGGGGTAGGCTCATCAACCAATGGGTTGATGGGGTTAAAATTTGGACCATTGTATTCTATCAGATCCTCAATATTGAAAGTCGGATTAATTCCAAAATCTTCAGGAAGATCAATACATAAGCATTGTCATTAAGTTTCATTAAGATTTTGAATGGTCCAGCACTACGAGCATGTAATTTTTTAACAATCCCTAAAGGAAACAGTTCCGGACGAATCCGGACCATCACAAGTCGCCAATGTCAGAAGTTTTAAATTTTTTTCTAACATTAGCTCGTAGCTTGTAGTCAAAGTTGCTTTGTTTAATTTTATCACTGATGAATTTGTGCAACTCATGCACATGCGTGGCAAAGGAGGATGCAGACTCAGAGACTCTATACTGGTCAACCATGGGAATGAGATCAACGGGCTGCCTAGGCCTAAAACCATAGACTATTTCATGTGGACTTTTACCTGTTGTCCTATTAACTAATGAATTATATGCAAACTCGGCAATAGACAACTTTAAATCCCAACTTCCAATATGTTCGCCAATAAGGGTACGTAATAAATTTTCTAGACTTCTATTCACAACCTCAGTTTGGCCGTCGGTCTGAGGGTGAAAACAGTGGAGAATTTCAATATCGTCCCTAACATGTACCAAAGGGTCTTCCAGAAGTAACTAGTAAACTTAACATCGTTGTCAGACACAATGGTCTTAGGCAAATCGTGCAGTTTAAGACGCCATCAAAAAAGATTTTGGCCTCTAGAGGCGTCAGAAGTACGGGAGCAACGCAGGAATTGGGCCATTTTAGAAAAACGGTCCACGACAACTAGGACTGAATCATGCTTTCTTAGAGTTTTTGGGAGTACTAACACAAAATCCATACTAACATCCTGCCGTGGCAATTTGGGACTGATAGTGGAGTGTACAAACCAGGGTTCTGTTTCTGTTGCTTTGCGAATTGACAGGTGTGACACCTTCCAACATGTTTGGCAACGTCACGTTTCAACCCTGGCCAATAGAACCGATACTCAACAGCTTCTATGGTCTTCTCATTCCCGAAATGCCCGGCTAGACCACCGGCATGCAATTCCCACACAAGAAATTCTCTAAGGGAGGTTCTTAGGATGCATAACTTTCGGCCTACAAAGAGATACCCATCATGCAGGGTATAACCATCCACTTCTTGAGTCAATCCATCTATCAACATGGCATATATGTCGCAAAAATTGGGACACGACTTGTATTCAGCTTTTATCTTCTCAAAACCGTTTACCACCGTGGACATCTTAGTCAAATTAAAAATACGTCGGCTGAGAGCATCAGCGGCTTTATTTTCTACTCCCGCTTTGTGGCGTAGAGTGAACATATAATCTTAAAGGAACTCAATCCATCGCCCATGTCGTGCGTTCAGCTTCTTTTGAGAGTAGATGTACTATAGGTCCTCATGATCAGAGAAGAGAACAAACTCATGCGGCAAAAGGTAATGTCGCCAATAGCAAAGTGCCTGAATCACCACATAGAATTCTTTATCATAAGTGCAATATCGTTGCCGGGCATCATTCAGTTTCTCACTGAAGTAAGCAACTGGATGGCCTTCTTGAGCAAGGACTCCACCTATTCCAATTCCTGATGCGTCACACGCCACTTCAAAAACTTTAGAAAAATCAGGGAGACGCGTAACAGGAGCGCTGACCATTCTCTTCTTGATCTCAACAAATGCCTTCGTGGCAGCACGAGACCAAATTCTTCCTTCTTCAAACAGTCGGTGATTGGAGCCATGTCAGTGCTAAATCCTCTAATGAACCGACGATAGAAGGTAGAAGTCCGTGAAAAATTCTTACATCACGAATCGTCTTAGGTTCGGACCATTCCTCAATGGCCCTGATCTTCTCAGGATCTGCAGAAACTCTCTCAGCAGATACTACAAATTCGAGAAATTAAACTTGTGAAGAAAAAAAGGTGCACTTCTTATGATTAGCGTACAACTCATGGTTCAAAGACTCGGCCGAGTCGGAGACGAGTCGGCCGAGTCGTATCCGTCTCGGCCCGCTCCGAGACGAGTCCAAGTTACGAGTCGGTCGACTCAACTCAGAAGAGACCGACTCGGCCGAGAATCGAAGTTGACTCAGTCGACTCGGCGGATTCACGGCCGAATCAGTCGTGACTCGGCCGAGTCGACTCTGATTCTCGACCGAGTCGGCTCGAAACGTATATTCACCCGTGAAGAACGGGTATAAAGAAAAAAAAACTTACCTCTCGCTCAGATCTGGAGATTACCGCCACTGCTTGATCGTCGCAATTCAATGTGAAAATAACTACAGTAGCATGTATTTATGAATGTAGTTTATGCAATTTACTATATTGTGCATGTATTTTGATATGTTTCTACCAATGACGTGTGTATTTATGTTTTCGCTTTATGATTAGTGTGCTAAGTGATATTTTTAGACATGTGATACATGAATATAGATATCCACATTTTTTTAAAGATTTTTCGTGATTTTTTAAGAATTTTTGAGCTTTCTATATAGCGTTTTGCGCGCATCGCCCGAGACCGATCCGAGTCGCCGAGACCGATCCGTCTCAATGCCCACCGAGTCGACGGCAGAGATCGCGACTGTGAACCATGGTACAACTCTTCCTTCCTCAATACTTGACAAACTTGACATAGATGATCGAGGTATTGCTCACGAGATTGGCTGTAGATGAGGATGTCGTTAAAGTACACTACTAAGAATTTGCACATAAATGGACGTAGTACTTGCGTCATTACTCTCATGAAAGTACTCGGAGCATTGGTCAATCCAAAAGGCATAACCATCCACTCATATAACCCATCCTTTATTTTGAAGGCGTTCTTCCATTCATCTTCAGGACGGATGCGAATTTAGTGATAACCACTCTTGAGATCAATCTTGAAGAAAATAGTGGCACCAGACATCATATCCAAAATATCGTCCAGTCTAGGAATGGGGAAACGGTATTTAACCGTTATCTTGTTGATGGCACGGCTATCCACACATATACGCCAAGATCCGTCCTTTTTGGGCGTTAGGAGGGCGGGCACCGTACAAGGACTCATGCTCTCTTGGATGAAACCTTTCCTTATCAATTCGTCAACTTGCCTCTTGAGTTCGACATGCTCGGTGGGGTTCATCCTATAGTGGGGCAAGTTGGGAAGACTAGCTCCTGAGACTAGATCAATAGCGTGTTGTATGTCACGCATCGGAGGAAGCTTGACCGGGAGGTCTTCAGGATACACATCAGCGAACTCCGCAATCATTGGTGTGACTTCGGGAGGAATCGCGGTGTTGGATTCCTTAGTAGTTTCCTTGGTCGCGAGGATCACGAAGAGAGCTCCTTTCTCTACGTCTTGATTGAAAGCTTTTGCAGAAATCAAGCTGATATTGTTAGTGTTCTTTACTGTAGTAGGCTTTGGTTCAGATGGTTCAGCCTTAGGCTCACGAGGTAGCAACTTGATTTTCTTTCCTTCATGTTCGAATTGACACATGTTCGACCGACCATAAATGGTAACATCCTTGTCGTATAGCCATGATCGTCCAAGGATAACGTGACCCACATCCATAGATACATCGCACCAAATTGTCCTTGTAGAAACCAAAGTTTATTGGGACAAGACATCTTTGCTTGACTTCCAGTGCTGAAGAGTTAATCCATGTTACTCTATAGGGATGCGGATAGGGTTCAACCTTCAGGCCAATTTTGGCAATTACTGTAGACGACACAGCATTAATACAACTTCCACTGTCTACAATTATCTTGCAGCTTCTATCACCAATTTTTATAATGATGTGAAACATAGTGGTTCGTCTCCAGTCATCTTTCTCCTTGGGTTGAGATAAGGCATATCTGACGACGGATAAATGAATTGACGTCGTTGGTTGAGAATGCAGTGAAGACCAATACTATCACCTGTGATATCATCGTCCACATCAGACTCTTCCTCTACATGAAAAATAAATTTCTCTGATTCTGATTCTGATACTACTTCAAGTTCCCCATTGACTAAGGCAATTTTGACCGGAGTTGGACAATTGGCAGCTACATGTCCATATCCCTGACACTTGTAACATTTAATTGTGGGAGTTAGCTTAGAGAACTCTCTATCAGTGCCTTTGCCTTTGTTATCGATACTCTTACCTTTAATATCTACCTTGTGGGAAGAAGTTTGACTTTGAAAACGGTTGGGGTATGAACCCAAGTTGGGCCTAGTTGTTTGCACGTGACTCTTAGAAACAGAACTAGATTTGGCCGCATCTAAATCTTGGACTAACGCGTAGGCTTTTTCGAGCTCGGTGATTTCACGAGCCAAAAGTTCGGTTCGTAAGTCTTCCCTAAGTCCGGCTCTAAACCTAGACATGATTTGAGCTTGCCCTTCAGTGTTAATGGCATTGCATCTGATGAGAAACTCATCAAACTTCTCCACGTACTCTTGTGTCGATTTGTTGCCTTGAGTGTATCGGTGCCACTTTTCCATAAGACGGGCACTAAACGATGGCGACGCATACTTTCCTTTAAGTTCATCTTTCATTCTTCTCCAAGTATCAATTGGTTCTTGGTCACGAGCAGCACGCATGTTCACCAAGTTAGTCCAATACTGGCTAGCTTGACCGGTTAACTTCATGGCTGCAAACTTAACTTTTTTGGGCTCAGTGAGATCGTACCACGTAAAGTACTTGTCAAGTTGTTGAGTCCAATCTAGAAAAAGCTGTGCGTCATGACGTCCATCGAATGTTAGGACATCGACCTTGATACTTTTTAAAAGTTGACTATCAGGGTCTCGCTCACCGCGTCCTTGATATGGTGTCATTCGATTACGTTCTTTGTGTTCATTGCAGTTTTCGAGACGAGTTTCAACTCTACCTAACCTATCTCCAGACTGGGTTGCAGTTTGGGTCAGGTTGGCTAGTTGGGCTTATATGGCAGCGATTGCATCGGCGAGTTATTAAGGATCCATAGTTGTTATGCCAGACTCACTAGACTCTCCTAGCAAATAGGGGTATCCACTATAGGTGGGCATGCGCTAACAAGCTCTAGATGAATGCAAGTAAAATAATTTTTTTTATTTATGCAAAAATAAATGAGATTCCTAATTATATGCTAATGCAAATTTTCCTACCTAAACCATGCTCTGATACCAAATGATGTGAAACAGTATGCGGGTGATGTAAAAAATGAGTGATAAAATTAAACTTACTAGTTTCACCATCAGCCACGATCTTCGGTAGAAATAAACTTAAAACTAATTATATAGCAAGATGATTTTTAAACAAAAATTATTATACTCGCAATGTAGAAAATTCCAATCGTCACAAACCAAACGTCAACACTTAGCTAATCAGGAAAATCCAACTCACAATATTAGGATAGCAGAACACAAGAACAAACAGATTCACACATGCTTATGAATATTTGTGGACATCAGAGAAATCATGATAATATGCTAGAGATAAATGCAGTGGTATAACTCAACAGTAAATAATGTACTGAAAATAAAAATTACCTGCCACATTCTCGGGTATCCGTTCGTTCCCTTGTATATCTAGTGTTCTGATCTGCCTTTAATTCTCTTGTATTGATCTATTAGTAACTGGACTGAAAGATCATATCATTGTTTGTTGTACAGACTCTATTGGGGGTTATTGATTGGGAGCTTTATTGACAAAGGACAGGGGAATGAATGGTGGAGGGATGGGCTTTGGGCTGCTGTGGATTGGTGAAGGGTTTTTTTTTTCTTTCCTGTTGTGGACAGTTTGCAGAACAGAGAAGAAAGGTTGGGCGGCACTGTTTTATGAGTTTTTGTTTGTAGCTGGGATTGGATGAGAAGGTGGATGTGGTGATAAGATGAAGAAGATTATTTGAGTTGGTTTGTTGTAAGCAAAGAGACTGGGTGGCTAATCACTTGTAACAGGTTTGGGATTTGCGGTGATGGGGCTTTGTAATTTGTAATTAGAGATAAACAGATTTTGTGAAATGGATAAAGGATAACTAAGATTTAGCTTCATACAAAATCCTATCTGAAATTGGTTTCAAACTCCAATTTCATAATTAAATTTTCAAAAAGAAAATCTAACAATTCATTAATCAAGAGTTGTTTATTTATTTCAATCAAAGCCAATTAAATAGGCTTACAATAACTGAAGTTTTCCCACACAACCGATGTGGTAATAAAACATTGAAAATAAATAAGATAAATAATACTAAAAGAAAATACAGACTCCAACTAAAAATACAGACTCCAGCTAAATCCAAATAGAAGCAGCTCGACGCCTCCTGCGCTGATACACGTGATCGAATCTCCTCTTTGGGCGCGCTAATGTCATGTCCTCATCACTTACAATTTAGAAATAGTAGCTTAAATACAAAATATTTATAATTTCCTTATAGATAAATGTACAATTATTAAATTCTAGAAGTTAAATGCACACATAAATCAAAGTATAAAAATAAAAAAACCTTTAATACTGATTGCATTCTAGTTTATCTTCCAATTAGAGCAAATCTAAGTTTAAAGAAAAATAATAGGAGGTAAACAAAGTGAAGTTTGAGTTGCCATATATAAAAGGTAAAATACCTTTGGAAGATGTTGCTGTTTCATTTGATGTTAATGAAGTTGTTGGGTTTGTGAACACACGGATTTCATGACCAAGTTCATGTTCCACAGCCGAAAGCTTGGCCTGAAAATATAAAAAAAAGTGTCGTCATTATTCAAATTGTCATTGAGTATTGTTATATAAACAATCATAATTAAATACCTCCACAGACCCAAACAGTAATTTTATTATGAGTTGGTTTCCCCTCCTTTATGGAAGCAAGCAGAGGTTGATCCTATCGAAGATAAGATGAGGAGAATCAATTGAGATGATTTGGACGTGTGAAATGAAGGCTTATAAGTGTGCCAATTAGGAAAAATAATAAGATCAAAGTTAATGGGAAACGGGCCTGATGAATTTAAATGAAGGCAGTTAAGAAGAATATAATAGTGCTTATTTAACTCAAGATGGCCCTTAATAGCATTGATTGGAAGAAAAAGATTTATGTAGCCAAACCAGAAATTTGAATAAAGATATTGTTATTGTTTGATTCCTGCTCCCCTCCTTCGATAGTTTGGATTATGCTAGCTTTCAACACACATTTATGTTTGTCAGTGTCTTTTAAAACTAGAAATTCATGAAGCCATCCAGATATGCAGAATAAGTCAATTAGACTTTGTAGTCACATAATTGAGCTTAGTTATGTTATGCTTAATAAGTATATATTTCTCTACAACTACATAAATGGAAGTGAATGATTGGCTTTTGTCCTCCATCAACAGCCAGTCAGCAACAATGCCTTCTCGCACTCAACTAAAGCCACTCTTTAGCTTCTGAAATAAGAAGGACCAGCCCCTCAGAGTAAAGCTCTTCACTTGGCAATGTATTTATAATGCTTTACCAATTAACCAGCATCATGCTTCAGGTGTTAATGAGGCGGGGACCTCAATATGCAGTTTGTGGTGTGAGCCCAAAACTACTTCCCATCTTATTTTTCAGTGCACGTTTGCAAAGGAGGTCTGGAGTTCTATAGGCACAGACCCGCAATCCTTTTGAGTCCTCGTTGAATAGGATCGAGCCTTTGCTAACTTGCTAAGCAGCAATACAGTCCATGGTCCTGATTATATCTGTAAAGCCCTTCTCTTTTCTTGGTGCATTTGGAAGAGTTGATGTGAGTTGATTTTCCAAGGTATTAATCCCAACCAAGTCAGCATTACCCAGAGCATCTTAGCACTTCAGAGTTCAGACATCCCTTCCCTCATCCGCCACTGACTCCTCTCGATCTCCCGCTTCCTACCTCCCCTATTCCTAATCATATTAAGCACCCCCATGACACAGCTGATTGGCATCAACAGGGATGGTACAGTCATCAATCCATGTCAACTTTAGACCTTTTAAAGAGATACAATAACAAAAGAACCATCTGCATGGCCGCTAACCTTGAGAATCCCAACTCTAAGCAAGGTGAGTCGATGGACCTTCCTAAGTTCTTATCAACTTTGCTAGTTCCCTTAAGCCATGTCGTGCCTACACCTAAAGCAACATCAATAAATATTGGATCGAAAGCACAAGACGCGACCCTCCATGGTGAGTCTTGCACATCAATGAATGTAGCTTGCTCTTACAGTCCAAACCCCATATTTACATCTCCCACGCTAGGAAGGTTGCCGACAGAGCTGCCCACTCCGCACGTTGCTGCAAACTATTAATTCAAATTGCCGTGGTTTCTCAGAATCAGTCTTCCCCAATGTTCCTTGGAATTTCAACTTCTCTTTCAGTATCTTCGAGAGCATGATGTTTTTAAAACTTTGTATACTAAAGTCTAAGCTAGTTTTTCAGTTCAGTGTCTCATCCAACCTTTATCTTTCACCAGATCAGTCTGTTAGAACAACTTCCAATAGCTTCCTTTTGTATAAAATTTTGTCTGCCCTAGTTATCAGAAGACAATTTTACTAGCAATTCAAATCGATTATCAGACCCTAACGACAAATCTCTCCCTAATTCTCTTTCACTGTGCGAAAGAGATCACAAGAAAAACCCTAGAAACCAGATATTTGCATGGCAAGTGCAAGGATAATACGCATCCGAGGTGAATAGATAGCAAAAAAAAAAAAGATGCCAAGTGAAATAAAAACCTTAGCTTCCTCCACGTCCATGGATCGCACTTGCTGAGACTTCAACGGCTTTAGACTTCTTCTTCTTCAGGAAAAAGGATTTGTTCTCCAACTATTGCGTTTGTTTCTGAGAGTGGGTTCTCTCTTTTTATCTCTGTGGCTTGAGCGGTGGCTACGGGTCGGGCTCGTCTCGGATCCTATCCACATGCAGATCCATCGGAAATTCGTGGGATGCAAATCCAAACCCAATAAGAAATCTAAGTTCATACTTTTTTCAGATTCGGGCTTGTGGTTGTCCCCACCCTATGTCCTCTCACAATTTTCATTTAAAGTTAAAAATAAATTAAACTAGTGCACCGCTGTTGTCGGTAAAAAACTGACCGACTAGTCAGGAGAAAGAGGAAAAAGAAGGAGAGTAGAGCTCAGAGAGGAAAAATAATGAAAAGGTCAACGCTACTCTCTCTCGCGGACGAAAACGAACAGAAGTATGGATAAAGTTTCTATATGTGTCACGAGAAAAAATCTTCTTTCGATCAGCTTTGATTAAATTAAATAAAAGTTAATTATTTTCTTGCTCAAATGTATTATTTTTATTTATTTTTTCAGAGGTATTAAACTTATGTAAATATAATTAAATAATATTGTTATGAATTATGTTTATCATATAAAAGACAGCATGGATTGAAGTAAACTATAAAAGTATATTTTTGATTCATATAAATATATTTTTGATTATCGGGTTTTGTTGAAAGATTCATATCGAGATCCGATGGGGAATTGCTGCCATTTGTATTTGTAGCATTCAGTGTCCATATCCAACTATCCAATAAGTCATCAAAAAAAAAAAAAAAAGGAATCCAGATTTGAGAAATTGAGCTAGATTCAAACAAGATTATTTCGCCGATTACAATCTATATGTACTTTCTCCTCCTTCTTCTTCTTTTGTCATTTGTTGGTCTATTTTTTCTATTATTCTGTTTTGTGTTTTTTGTCCTTTTATCTATTGGGTGAGTAGGCGGAGCTGTGAAAGAAATTAACTGCAGATGATGCGCAGAGTTAGACGAAAATTCAAAATGAAAATCAAGAGGACAATGAATAATATATGGGCAATAAAATTGTTTTGTTAGCATAATAATGGTTGTGAAAAGACCATGGGTGATGGACAAGCACTCATCTCGCAAAGAATTAAACCAAGCACAGATGCCCAAAATTTATTGGAAATTTCCCACTATTTTCTTAAATTAATGACATACAATATTAATACCTATTTAATCTCTAAACAGGCAACTAATTAGAAAATCAAAATAAAATAGAGTAAAAAAGCTGACATGGGGAATGTAGATTGAAAAAGTCAAGTTTTTAATAAGTAAACTCTAATAGTCCCTCTAAAAGCTTGAGTTTCATGAAAGACAGTATAAAACAAAACAATATAAACAAAACATAAAACACGAATAAAGTTGGGCAATCTCATAATGTAGATTCGGGATAAATAACTTGCGTTCTTGAATTTACTTTTAATAAATTCATCAGTCCTCCGAGATTATGTCTATACTTTGAATTATGCTTCTTTAACCAGATATTGATGAAAAATACACACCATATTTCTTCATCTATTGAGCGAGCGGATTGAGCGTTAATGATCATGCTCACAGTAACCGCCTCATTAGAGTTTCTTAGGGTCAGTCACCCCCTTAATCACGGTTCCTCTCAATATCCATCGCCGTTCGAGAGACATAATGGATTATACTTTGAATTAAGCCTCTTTAATCAGATATTGATGAAAACACACACAATATGTCCTCGTCTATTGAGCGAGCGGATAGAGCGTTAATGGTCATGCTCACAGTAACCGGCTCATTAGAGTTTCTTGGGGTCAGTCATGCCCCCCAATCGCGGCCGCCACGGTTATTCTCACATAAGTAATCGTCCAATGGTACTACAGTTAGCTGTTATAACCTCCAAACTACATGTGTTTGACTTATTAAGAGTTTAACTCAACCTTACCTAATTGTATCATAAAAGCATCGTCACTATAGAGAAGGGACAATAGCTTTAATGCTTCGTATAGTGTATAGACTTATTCGGGTCGATACGTCACACGAGTATCACCAGTCCAGCTTGTTTTCCACCATATTGAACCTCTCGCACGAAAGTTGGGTTCCCGATGCCGGTGAATTCCATTATGAGCTTAATCATATCTCCCTCAATGAATCTAGAACCATGTGTAACACCCCATCCTCGGTATACGTGCACAGTTACGTATCCTGACTTTTGGTGCATTTTATTATTATTATTTTATTTTATTTTATTTTCTGCTATTTAAATACTTACTCATATAGCAGTACTACATGATTTGATCTGTTTGGTATTCAAATTTGACTAATTTTAGTTTCAAATATTATTTTTTAATATTCTAGATTTTTCATGATTTTCTGGAATTTTTCGGAATTAAATTGTAGATCTTCAAAACCGGTGTCGGCCAGTATCACTGGTTGATTCCAGGAATTTTAATTTGTTATTGGAACCAAATTTTCGGATTCTGCTTTCACATTCCTTCTTAGAATTATGTTTTCTTCCTTTGGGCATTTTCTGGGAATTTTCAGATTTTATCGAAAATTCAGCCTACCCGGTGTAGACACCGATCCCAGTATATTCCAGGATTTTTATTTTGAAAATGAGATAGAATTTCTGGAAACCGATTTCACCAAAAGTCATTTCATAATATTTATGATTTTGTGAATTTTTGGATAGCTTCTGAGATACTTCAATTTTTGGTCATTCCTGGAGTTTTCGGTATTTTCCCAGATACCGAGAATTTATCCAAGTTTTCCACTTATCTCTTTTTCCATTTTTCTCTCTCCTTCCTCAAACGCGAGCTTCACCAGCTGAGTTCATCATTAATGCAGCCACCCTCTCCATGCTGCATTAAATGCTTATGGGCTGACTCAACTCAAGTCCAAATCACCCATGTCTTGTCCTTTTCTTTTGAAACGCAGCCTCCTTGCGTTTTCCTCTGGACGCAGCCTTGAGCTCCCGCGTTTGGCTCTTTAAATGGCCTAAACGCAGCCTTGGGACTTTGCAAACGCCACACTCATTGGAGGGAAAGTGATGATGGTTTATTATTATAATATTTTCCTCCCTTTATATATATATATGCATCCCCATCTCTCTCTTCCATTTTTCCTTCATCCTTTTTGATCCTGCAAGCTCCAACAGCAAGCTCACCACCACCAAGCCCCTTTGGCCGGCCATCACAACTACTCACCATCTCCATTTTTCCATCACCAATTCCTCCACCTTCTTCTCCTCCATCTCCTTCACCATTTCCAAACAACTAACTCCATCTTCTTCAACCTCTTTCACCAAGAGACACCAAAAGAACCCATCACCTCCACAAAACTTCATCACCATCTCCACCACCACCTGCACCACCGTAGCCTCCACCGAGCATACCATCTTCACCCCCTCGTCAACCTCTTTCCGGCGGACTATAGCTTCATTCCCCGCAACGCCATTTGCAAAAATCTCGTTTTGCCATATTGAGTTGGACTTGCACCATCAACCTTTTGCCTTCTTTTGTGGAGACCGGCCACTCCTTTGGATTGGGGCCGTGTTCTTCTTCGTTGACAGGATTCTAGGCCGGTGCCCTCCTTTTGGTTTGGGACCGAGCTTCATCACCGTAGATTTCCCGGTAATCGTTCGCGATTGTTCCGGTGATCGTTTTGGTGATTAACTTGGCAAAGGACTCATCTTCTTCACTTGGCACTCTTGCTGGACTTTGGACGCATTCTAGGCGAGTAATTCTACTCGCCAAGACTTGGACATTGTTCTCATACTTGTAATATTATCAACAAACCACAGCCCTCAAGCATCAGGATCTGTTCTCTGTTTTGCACCCATTAGTCGACTTGACCCCACAACTAGTTGACTAACTTCCTTGAAACGCAACTTTATTTCTGAAAACGCAGCTTTCATTAGTCGACTACCCCTTTTCTACAGTCGACTAACTCTCTCCTAAGACGCGGACTTGTGAGACGCGGACTTGAGACAAGACGCGGACTTGTGAGACGCGGACTTGAGACAAGACGCGGACTGGAGATAAGACGCGGACTTGTGAAACGCAGTCTTGCGAAACGCAGCCTATTAGTCGACTAACCCCTTCTCTATAGTCGACTAACTACTCTATAAGTCGACTAATTGCCTTCCCCTAGTCGACTAATTTTGGTTATTTGCTGTGGTTAATTACTTTCTTGGAAATGAATCTTATACTCGGGTCATGTATTAGATATTGCTATTTCATGGCATGTTACTTGATGAATATCAAGTCTTATCATGCTATCTATTGACACAATGCATGATACACCTGACTCCTATAATTATCATTATAACGGGAATGATAACCGGACTTCATGATTTACAAACTTGATTACTTGATAGTACGAACCAGTACTCCTGATATACCTGTACTCCTGACATGTTCCTGCTCATTCCCGAAATCTGATAATTATTTAATATACCATAAAATGAGACAACTTACATTGGGTCGGGGGAAACATGCGGCTATCAATATGTGTTCGTGTTTACAGTGGCATTAGGTATGTTGTGCAACTGAACTTCCGGTCTGACCTGTGGGCCTCCAGGCGACCGAGGAGAGTGCTGGCTCCCTCATTCCTGGTACCATCATGATAAGGGCATACAATAAGTCCCTCCTGTTTGCCTTGCGGCGGGTTCCGTCACCAAGCAACGGAACAATCCTGGGCCGTGGTCCCGGGTATGCACGGGACCCACTGTAAACATAGTTCGTTGATACCCCCGCTGGTTTCCAATAACAACCTTGCTTTACTGGGATATGGATCTATGTGTGCTGGGACGCTAGTCCACATAGCAAGATATCAGGGTAAGGTGAGCTATAATAATAATAATGATAAAAGACGCTAATTGTGGGAGTTGTATGCACTTGGATTACGGTGACATGAGATAAAGGTATATAGATGAGGGTTTCCTTATTTGGATTATTCCCTCGAGGTACTAGTCTCGTGAAGCCGTAGTTTAAGCGTATACATTGCCCTTCCGTTTATAATATGTTGTGCTTCTTCTACTTGCTGGCTGATTTCTCATGATATTATACCAACTCTCATGCTCATGTTTCTATTGCCACTCGGCTGTAACCTGCTCTACTTGTTCGGGAGGTCCTGACTCCCTTGAATTTGTATGTTCAGGTTCCGAACCTTGGATCGAGGTGGAGCCTTCTGTGGTAGATCAAGCTTTCCTTTCCGAGCAGGCTGATTAGTCTCGGTTGCTGTCGTCCCAGACTTTCCTTTTTGGCTCGCGGGACCTTCCTCCAGCTCGTGAGCATCTTGTAATCTTATTGTAAATCGTACTTTTGTGTTTGGCTGTGATATATGATGCATGTGATATGTAAATGTATGTCACAATCTGTGATAACCTTGTACTTTGTACGTCTTATGTTGGCATATGAATGGACGCTACGCTTTGTCGTACTCTGATCCTTGCTTGTACTGATGCTTAGCGTATATACGTAAGGGTATTTCTGACCTGCGTATGTACGTCGCAGTGACGTCCCCGTACCGTGGGATCGGGGCGTTACAGGTTGGTATCAGAGCGTAGGCTCTCACACCTATAGTACAATCAAGCAGCAAATTAATGTAATTTGCCATTGCCACTACAATGTACAAGTTATCTAGTCCTTCTTGATTCCTTTCCTTGTGTCCTAAAATCCTTTCATCTTTCCAGTTTCCAGTCTCCTTTTTACCAACATAAGTATGGATAGAAGGACGAGTCGTAACAATGCCGGACAAGCATCGTATGGACCCGCGGGGGAGAATGTTGAGATTCTGAGGGTTATCCAGACTATGATGGAAAATCAGCAACAGCAGACGGAACTCCTTCGGCAAGAGTTAGTAACTCCCAAGGAACAAAGGCCGGGGAATGTATCAGACTTCAGGCGGTTACAACCGGCGATATTCACGGGAGAAGAGAAACCACTAGATGCTGAGCAATGGCTGATTGACACCACAGATCTGTTGAACGCAGCCCGGGTCCAAAAGAAAATCAAGTGGAGGTCGCCAAGATTCAGCTAAAGGATGTAGCCAGGACCTGGTGGCTAGCTGAAGAAGCGAGATTGGAGAAACCTGTCTCGTGGGACCAGTTCTCCCAAAGCTTCTATAGTAGATTTTTCCCTGCCACCGCTCAGAAAGAAATGGAAGAACAGTTCATCCGACTTCAGCAGTGGAACCGGTCTGTGGATGAGTATGCCGCTGAGTTCTTGAGGCTGAGCCGCTTCGCTCCATATATGGTGGCTGATGAAGAAAAGCGGGCGAGTAGGTTCCAACAGGGTTTGTGAATGGACATTCAAATCCTCTTGATGCCCCAACAGCTGAAAACGTATTCCCAAGTCCTCACCATAGCTCGGGAGGTGGAGCGAGGTCTGGAGAAAGGGAATCTAATATGATGAGGAACCAGGCCATGAAGAGGCCATTTCCACAAGCAGGGAGAGGAGGTCTATTCAGAACAGCGAGAGTCCCAGCCATGAGACGGCCATTCCGACCAGCTCCCTTACCAGTAACCCAACCATTCTTCTTTTGTAGTTATTGCCAGAAACCAGGTCACTCCCGACAGAATTGCCGTAGGGCAAATGGGTTATGCCTGGCATGTGGTTCCCGTGATCATTCAGTAGAAGTCTGCCCCCACAAGAGAATGGGGATGGCCAACCAAGCACTACCAGCACTTCCAGGACCAGATGGACAGAGGAATCAGGGACCAATGGTTAGGAGAGCCCTTCCCCTTCCCCCACAGCAAGTTATCCGCCCAGTCCAGAGGGAGTTAGAGCTGCAGCAGGCCGTGGAAGAGGACGAGCTTACAACCTGACAGCGGAAGAGGCCGAAACTTTTGGAGAAGTGGTACAGGTAAGATCAGGGTACACTCGAAGCCCGTTCTTACCCTCTTTGATTCGGGTGCATCTCATTGTTACATATCTGATCGTTTTGTTGCCTTGCATTATATACCTGTTTGAACTTTAGACCACCAATGGGAGATTAGTACAGGGAATGGAGTAGTCGTATCTACTAAGGTTTGTATTGATTGCCCTGTAGAACTCTGTAACAGGACCTTGGCTATAGATATGCTCGTACTAGATATTAGAGGGTACGACATAATCTTAGGCATGACTTGGCTCAGCAAATACCATGCGGTCATTGATTGCCGAAGCAAGAAAGTTATTTTCAGAATACCGCTTCAGCCTGAGTTCCAATTTGAAGGAGAACGCAAACCTGCCAAAGGAAAAGCACAGATGACTGCTGGTGAGATCCAGAAGAAGAGAGTGCCAGTTTGGAATGAGTTTCCAGAAGTATTTAAGGAGATCTCAGGACTTCCACCTGATAGGGTAATTGAGTTCTCTATTGATACCCTTCCAGGTACAGTTCCGATATCCAAAGCTCCATATAGGATGGCACCCACTGAGTTAGAGATTCTAAAGAAACAGCTGCAAGAATACTTGGATAAGGGATTAATTAGACCAAGTGCTTCACCATGGGGAGCTCCAGTACTCTTGGCAAACAAAAAGGACGGTGGTAAACGGTTATGTATAGACTATAGAGAATTGAACAAAGTTACCATCAAGAATAAGTACCCTTTACCAAGAATTGATGATCTGTTTGATCAGCTTCATGGAGCTCGAGTATTTTCTAAATTGGATTTACAATCAGGCTACCATCAGCTAAAAGTAAGGAAAGAAGATATTCCCAAGACAGCATTCAGGACCCGTTATGGCCATTATGAGTTCCTAGTTATGCCCTTCGGAGTCACCAATGCCCCTGCATTTTTCATGGATTTGATGAACAGAGTGTTCTCATCATATTTGGATCAGTTTGTGGTTTGTTTTTATAGATGACATCTTGATCTATTCGAAGAACGACAGAGAGCATGCAGACCACTTAAGAATAGTGTTACAGACTCTCCAACAGGAACAACTTCATGCTAAGCAAAGCAAATGTGATTTCTGGTTAAATAGTGTGGCCTTCCTTGGACACATAATTTCAGAAGAAGGAATTTCAGTAGACCCTAGTAAAATTCAGGCAGTAAAGGACTGGCCAATTCCAAGGACAGTAACAGAAATTAAGAGTTTTATTGGATTAGCCGGATATTATAGGCGCTTTGTCCAGGATTTTTCTAAGATTGCAGCCCCGTTAACAAAGCTCACCCGGAAAGGAGAAAAATATATATGGACCGAGGAATGTGCTGCAGCGTTTGAGCAATTAAAGGAGAGACTCATTACAGCTCCAGTTTTGAAGACTCCTTCAGGAAGAGGAGGGATGGTTATATACAGTGATGCATCCGGGAAAGGCCTAGGGTGTGTATTAATGCAGCATGGTCATGTCATAGCTTATGCATCCAGGTAACTGAAACCACATGAGAGGAATTACCCAACTCATGACTTAGAGCTGGCGGCGGTAATATTCGCATTGAAAATCTGGAGGCATTATCTTCTGGGAGACAAGGTGCTAATCTACACTGATCACAAAAGTCTTAAGTATATCTTCGCGCAGAAAGAATTGAACATGAGACAGAGACGGTGGCTTGAATTAATGGCAGACTATGATATCGACTTACAGTATCATCCGGGCAGAGTCAACACCGTACCAGATGCATTGAGCTGGAAGCCAGAAAATAAAATGCTAGTACGACTTACTCAGCAGGAGGAATTAATTCAGGACTTCATAAAACTGGACTTAATGATAGTACGAGGAGTCGATAGCACAAGACAGTTGATGACCTTTCAGATCAGTCAACCCTGATGGATGAAATTAAAGAAGCTCAGAAAGAACCCCAGATTGCAGAAGTTCAGAGCTCAAATAGAAGCTGGATTGAGAACTGACCTCCGTATTCATTCAGACAACGCATTATATTTTGGTAACAGAATTTTTGTCCCCCAAGGAGAAGTCCGACAGAAAATTTTGGCAGAGGCACATAGTTCAGCCTATTCCATACACCCGGGAGGAAATAAATATATCAAGACTTGAAACAGAAGTTCTGGTGGAATGCCATGAAAAGGGAGATAGCCCACATGTGGCCAAGTGCTTAGTTTTGCCAGCAGGTAAAGATAGAACACCAGAGAACAGCTGGACTTCTTCAGCCCTTGCCATACCCGAGTGGAAGTGGGAACATGTCACCATGGATTTTGTCACAGCACTACCTCGCAGTCCTAAGGGTAATAATGCAGTATGGGTAATCATTGACCGCCTCACAAAAGCAGCTCACTTCCTACCTTTCAGAGTAGGTCAGTCAACAGAATTCTTGCAGAAAAATATATGAAAGAAATTGTTCGTCTACATGGAGTTCCAGTTAGTATCGTGTCAGATAGAGACACGAGATTCCGATCACATTTCTGGGAAAGTCTCCAAGAAAATTTAGGAACTCGTCTGAAATTCAGTACTTCATATCACCCCCAGACAGACGGACAATCTGAACGGACTATCCAGATCCTTGAAGATATGTTACGAGCCTGCATGATAGAATTTAGAGGGTCATGGGAAGACTATCTTCATTTGGTAGAATTCTCTTATAATAACAGCTATCAGGCTAGTATCAAAATGGCCCATTTGAGGCATTGTATGGCAGGAATGCAGGTCACCGATATGTGGGACGAAGTCGGCGAAAGAAGACTTATGGGACCAGACATTCTAGTTCAGACAACAAGCAAAGTCCGAATTATCAGAGATCATCTCCGGGCAGCACAGAGCCGACAAAAGAGTTGGGCAGACACAAACAGAAGGCCATTGGAATTCAGAACCGGTGAGCATGTATTTTTAAAGATATCACCCACCAAAGGGGTAATCCGGTTCGGTACTCGTGGAAAACTTAGTCCGAGATACATCGGCCCATTCGAAATTTTGGATCGTGTGGGAGATGTGTCTTACCGATTGGCATTACCTCCATCTTTAGAAGGAGTACACAATGTATTCCATGTATCACAGTTGAGGAGGTATGTCAAGGATGAGAGTCACATTCTGGATCACTCCGAACAGGAACTACAGCCAGATCTGTCTTACGTAGAGCAACCGATGGCCATCCTGGACAAAAGTGTTAAGACCCTGAAGAATAAGGCAATACCATTAGTATTGGTTTCTTGGAATAGGCATGCGCCAGGAGAGGCCACATGGGAACGGGAGGACGTTATTCGTGAGCGTTACCCTCAACTATTTTCAACTTAGTTGGTAAAACCCTTTCTTCCTATTCTCTCTACCGTCATCTTCCCCTTCCTGAAATTTTGAGGACGAAATTTTTGTAAGGTGGATAGATTGTAACACCCCATCCTCGGTATACGTGCACAGTTACGTATCCTGACTTTTGGTGCATTTTATTATTATTATTTTATTTTATTTTATTTTCTGCTATTTAAATACTTACTCATATAGCAGTACTGCATGATTTGATCTGTTTGGTATTCAGATTTGACTAATTTAGTTTCAAATATTATTTTTTAATATTCTAGATTTTTCATGATTTTCTGGAATTTTTCGGAATTAAATTGTAGATCTTCAAAACCGGTGTCGGCCAGTATCACTGGTTGATTCCAGGAATTTTAATTTGCTATTGGAACCAAATTTTCGGATTCTGCTTTCACATTCCTTCTTAGAATTATGTTTTCTTCCTTTGGGCATTTTCTGGGAATTTTCAGATTTTATCGAAAATTCAGCCTACCCGTGTAGACACCGATCCCAGTATATTTCAGGATTTTTATTTTGAAAATGAGATAGAATTTCTGGAAACCGATTTCAACAAAAGTCATTTCATAATATTTATGATTTTTGTGAATTTTTGGATAGCTTTATGAGATACTTCAATTTTTGGTCATTCCTGGAGTTTTCGGTATTTTCCCAGATACCGAGAATTTATCCAAGTTTTCCACTTATCTCTTTTTCCATTTTTCTCTCTCCTTCCTCAAACGCGAGCTTCACCAGCTGAGTTCATCATTAATGCAGCCACCCTCTCCATGCTGCATTAAATGCTTACGGGCTGACTCAACTCAAGTCCAAATCACCCATGCCTTGTCCTTTTCTTTTGAAACGCAGCCTCCTTGCGTTTTCCTCTGGACGCAGCCTTGAGCTCCCGCGTTTGGCTCTTTAATGGCCTAAACGCAGCCTTGGGACTTTGCAAACGCCACACTCATTGGAGGAAAGTGATGATGGTTTATTATTATAATATTTTCTCCCTTTATATATATATGCATCCCCATCTCTCTCTTCCATTTTTCCTTCATCCTTTTTGTTCCTGCAAGCTCCAACAGCAAGCTCACCACCACCAAGCCCCTTTGGCCGGCCATCACAACTACTCACCATCTCCATTTTTCCATCACCAATTCCTCCACCTTCTTCTCCTCCATCTCCTTCACCATTTCCAAACAACTAACTCCATCTTCTTCAACCTCTTTCACCAAGAGACACCAAAAGAACCCATCACCTCCACAAAACTTCATCACCATCTCCACCACCACCTGCACCACCATAGCCTCCACCGAGCATACCATCTTCACCCCCTCGTCAACCTCTTTCCGGCGGACTATAGCTTCATTCCCCGCAACGCATTTGCAAATCTCGTTTTGCCATATTGAGTTGGACTTGCACCATCAACCTTTTGCCTTCTCTTGTGGAGACCGGCCACTCCTTTGGATTGGGGCCGTGTTCTTCTTCGTTGACGGATTCTAGGCCGGTGCCCTCCTTTTGGTTTGGGACCGAGCTTCATCACCGTAGATTTCCCGGTAATCGTTCGCGATTGTTCCGGTGATCGTTTTGGTGATTAACTTGGCAAAGGACTCATCTTCTTCACTTGGCACTCTTGCTGGACTTTGGACGCATTCTAGGCGAGTAATTCTACTCGCCAAGACTTGGACATTGTTCTCATACTTGTAATATTATCAACAAACCACAGCCCTCAAGCATCAGGATCTGTTCTCTGTTTTGCACCCATTAGTCGACTTGACCCCACAACTAGTCGACTAACTTCCTTGAAACGCAACTTTAATTCTGAAAACGCAGCTTTCATTAGTCGACTACCCCTTTTCTACAGTCGACTAACTCTGTCCTAAGACCCGGACTTGTGAGACGCGGACTTGAGACAAGACGCGGACTTGTGAGACGCGGACTTGAGACAAGACGCGGACTGGAGACAAGACGCGGACTTGTGAAACGCAGTCTTGCGAAACGCAGCCTATTAGTCGACTAACCCCTTCTCTATAGTCGACTAACTACTCTATAAGTCGACTAATTGCCTTCCCCTAGTCGACTAATTTTGGTTATTTGCTGTGGTTAATTACTTTCTTGGAAATGAATCTTATACTCGGGTCATGTATTAGATATTGCTATTTCATGGCATGTTACTTGATGATATCACCTCTTATCATGCTATCTATTGACACAATGCATGATACACCTGACTCCTATAATTATCATTATAACGGGAATGATAACCGGACTTCATGATTTACAAACTTGATTACTTGATAGTACGAACCAGTACTCCTGATATACCTGTACTCCTGACATGTTCCTGCTCATTCCCGAAATCTGATAATTATTTAATATACCATAAAATGAGACAACTTACATTGGGTCGGGGGAAACATGCGGCTATCAATATGTGTTCGTGTTTACAGTGGCATTAGGTATGTTGTGCAACTGAACTTCCGGTCTGACCTGTGGGCCTCCAGGCGACCGAGGGGAGTGCTGGCTCCCTCATTCCTGGTACCATCATGATAAGGGCATACAATAAGTCCCTCCTGTTTCCTTGCGGCGGGTTCCGTCACCAAGCAACGGAACAATCCTGGGCCGTGGTCCCGGGTATGCACGGGACCCACTGTAAACATAGTTCGTTGATACCCCCGCTGGTTTCCAATAACCCTTGCTTTACTGGGATATGGATCTATGTGTGCTGGGACGCTAGTCCACATAGCAAGATATCAGGGTAGGTGAGCTATAATAATAATAATGATAAAAGACGCTAATTGTGGGAGTTGTATGCACTTGGATTACGGTGACATGAGATAAAGGTATATAGATGAGGTTTCCTTGTTTGGATTATTCCCTCGAGGTACTAGTCTCGTGAAGCCGTAGTTTAAGCGTATACATTGCCCTTTCCGTTTATAATATGTTGTGCTTCTTCTACTTGCTGGCTGATTTCTCATGATTTATACCAACTCTCATGCTCATGTTTCTATTGCCACTCTCGGCTGTAACCTGCTCTACTTGTTCGGAGTCCTGACTCCCTTGAATTTGTATGTTCAGGTTCCGAACCTTGGATCGAGGTGGAGCCTTCTGTGGTAGATCAAGCTTTCCTTTCCGAGCAGGCTGATTAGTCTCGTTGCTGTCGTCCCACTTTCCTTTTGGCTCGCGGACCTTCCTCCAGCTCGTGAGCATCTTGTAATCTTATTGTAATCGTACTTTTGTGTTTGGCTGTGATATATGATGCATGTGATATGTAAATGTATGTCACAATCTGTGATAACCTTGTACTTTGTACGTCTTATGTTGGCATATGAATGGACGCTACGCTTTGGTCGTACTCTGATCCTTGCTTGTACTGATGCTTGCGTATATACGTAGGGTATTTCTGA
>JAVJIF010026542.1:0-67117 GCA_038442645.1 Agave tequilana
AACCTTCCTTATATGCCAAGATTTTGCCCTGATTTCTTCATTCAAATTTATTCTGAATTAATCAGAATTTGGTGGGCTTTTGGGCTTGTTTCTCTTCATCTCCTTAAGGAATGGGCCTGCAAATATATTAAACATTTAATTAGGACAAAGCATATTTTATTCTATAATAAGTATGGAAATATGATAATAAATGTGCAATATTAGTGACCAATCACACCCCCATACCTATCTTTTGCTCGTCCTCGAGCAAAACAACTAAACTATACTAAGGATTATTAGACACCTTTCGCAGGTCACGCGATTGCACTGAGCATGTGCAACAAGCCGTTAAACCTCTAGGTTTCTCCTAGAGGACGAGTTTTGTCTCGTGAGGGTTTTTAGAGGATTCTTCTCAACCCTTCCTTATATACCAAGATTTTGCCCACAGGGAGGATTCTCTCAACCTTCCTTATATGCCAAGATTTTCTCCTGATTTCTTCATCTTGATTCAGGGAGGATTTTTCTAAACTTCCTTATATGCAAGATTTTGCCCTGATTTCTTCATTTCAAATTTATTCTGAATTAATCAGAATTTGGTGGGCTTTTGGGCTTGTTTCTCTTCATCTCCTAAGGAATGGCCTGCAAATATATTAAACATTTAATTAGGACAAAGCAGATTTATCTATAATAAGTATGGAAATATGATAATAAATGTGCAACATTAGTGACCAATCACACCCCCATACCTATCTTTTTGCTCGTCCTCGAGCAAAACAACTAACTATACTAAGGATTATTAGACCACTTTCGCAGGTCACGCGATTGCACTGAGCATGTGCAACAAGCCGTTAAACGTCTAGGTTTCTCCTAGAAGACGAGTTTTGTCTCGTGAGGGTTTTCAGTGGATTATACCCACAAAATCCATAAAGAAAGAGAAACAAAAGAGTTAGTATTTTCGAAAAGCATTTTGAAAGAGAAAATATTTGAAATATAATTGTAAGATTTAAGCAATCTATAAGTTATAGAAAACTGAATTTTCATTCCTAAACTTAGTATCTATTCAAAATTTGTTATCAATCAAAGTAAGGAGTTAAATTGTACTTCTCATCTAGTCTATTACTTTACCCTAAGTCATATGCACCTTGTGACTGTGAAAATTTTGACGAAGGGTTCATTAACTCTAACTCTTATGCCTTATTTATTTATTATATATACTCTTTTTTTTTGTGGTATTATTCCTTAGTTTATTATTAGGCTTTCTAATCTGCCCATGTACGAGCCTTTAATCGATGACTCCCAAACAAAACGGTCTTAGGGCACGGGTGAGAAGACACCCCTAGGACTTAAGGACTCGAGCAAACAAGGCCAAAAACTAAGGATTTTATTTTATGAATCTCTTTTAGGCGTGAATACTTATGCTTTATTAGGCACAAATACCCAGCTTAATCAAGGATTTTTTTCTTTTTCTCAAAACTTATCTAATCATTTTCGCATAAATACTAAGGCTTGCTTAGGCCAAAGCACCTAGCTAATCAATAATTAGATTTGTTTATTTTTTCTTTTTCTCTTTTTTTTTTATAAGGCATAAGAATTTTGTTTTTGAACCCTAAGTGTTTAAGTGTGTGAGGTGTGCATATTTCATCAAGGTAAAGATTAAGACTAAATTACTTTGACAATCTCCTAACCCTAAAATCAAACAATATCTTCTTTTGACCAAGTATAAGAAATCCTAATTTGGATTTTCCTATTCCTTAAAATTAACTTAATTTCTTACAAAAAATAAGTCAAATATTGTTTCTATTTTTCAAAAAGTTTTTAAAAGTAAAGAAAATGTTAATTTTTTTTTATTTTTTTATTTTTTTTATAAAAGAAAAACCTAAGTTATGTTAGAACCCTCCCCCACACCTATCTCATGCATTGCCTCAATGTATGAATTAATGCATAGATGCATGAAAAAGAAGAAAGGGAAGGAAAAATGTTACCTTAAGGTGGTGGTTCGGTGGTGGTTTGATTGGTCACGAAATGCGGCCCAAATCTTTTCTTGGGGCTCGGAGGAACCGCCAGAAATTACTCTAATATAACCCACTAAAAAGATGTGTCCATAAGGATTTTTATTAAGTATTTAACCCCATCTAATTTCCAAATTCCATAACAAATTTCGGAGTCAAATTGTCAACCACCTCGTCCCAGAATGGAGTATGAAATGATAGAACAGTTGACTTGGACTCAGGAAGGACAAGAACTAATACCGACTCAGGAAGGTGACTTAAGTCAAGTAAAGGTTCAGGAGTCGAAATAGGTTCAGAAATGAAAAGTCACATAGAGGGGGGTGAATAGGTGACAATGCTAATTTATGAACTAAATGCGGAATTTAAAAACTTAAAGCAAATACACTCAAGTGCTATCAACAAGTGATGCACACACAACCAAGCCAAGCAATATGAATGAGCAATGTAAAGAAATGCAAGGCACAAAGTAAAGAGAGAGTAGAGAGAGAGCCAATGGATCAAGCGCAAACACAAGGATATGTTATCGAGGTTCGAGCACCCAGCTCTACATCCCGCCTTCGACACACGAAGGATTTCCACTAGCTCGTCCACCTAGGACCCTTTACAAAGAGTACCCAACTCCTCTCTTTACAAACCTCCTCCTTGAGGCACAAATCCAAGTCAACCAACACAACCTCCACCTTGAGGCAACTCCAACAATCACAACCAATACAAGGATCACCTCTCAACTTAGAGGGATACAACCCAAAGCACAAAGCTAAGAAAGATTGGGTTCAACTTGGTGGTCACAACAACAACCACAAACAACTTCTTCTTCCCACACAAATATCCTATAGATATAGATAGTAGATTTTGCTCAAGTGTGGAGAAAACCAAAGGAATGGAAATCAGAAATCACAAAGAAAATCCTTGGGAAAAATCAAGAAAACAATATAGAGTAGTTCAATCACAAGCTTTTCCAAAACACCCTTTCTTTGATATTTCAAACCCTAATCAAACACCAAAATAGATTGTTCAAATCAAGCACAAAAACTTCTTTTGATTGCTTTGAAAACACCAGAGAATCAGGAAAAATTCGCACAAAAATCTTAGAGAAAACCTCTCTCAAATGGGGATTTATAGGCAATTTAGAAAACTAGCCGTTTACAGAATATTTGCCAGAAATAGCCTTCCGGTCGACCGGCCCGGTCGACCGTCCCAACGGTCAATTTTTGACCGTTGGCCACTAGCGGTCGACCGGCCCGGTCGACGAATAATCCCGAGAGCAGCTATTCTGCTCCGGTCGACCGTCCCGGTCGACCGCTGACTGTGCCAGAAACGTGCACAGGTTTGTGCACGTCGTCGGTCGACGTGACGGTCGACGGCTACATGCGGTCGACCGATACGGTCGACCGAACTAGCCTGGCAGGCAGCAAATGGGTCAGAAATCTGAGGTAAAAATATTCCAATAAATCCCACAAAATCTCTAAAATTCCACAAAAATAGTTTTATTATTTATATTGAAATACAAACTTGTGTTAAAAATCCTAACACAAATTTCAAACATATTTGACTATTTTTGTGTCATAGAAATTTTGCCAAAAACCAAAAACCGTATTTTCTAAAACTTATTTTGAATAGAAAATACACATTGTCTAAAACTTATCCATGATACAAAAATATGATATTTAAACACTTTGAAGCATATTGTATATGAATAGAAATTCAATATACAAGAAACATATATATATCATGATTTTTGTCATTAAGTCCAAAAATATGTTTTGTTGTAAATACCAAAACATAAAACACATGGAATAGATTATCAAACAAAGTTTGTCTAAACAATTGAAGCATGCATGTATATAGAACAAATCTAATATACATAAACCATGTAAACTTGTTTTGATAAAAAATCTATTCATGAAAACCAAGATCGGTTAAACCTAAAACCGAAAATCAAAACATGAAAGGTGTGTGTTGTGAACTTGAGCTTATCATACTATTCTAATCTTTACAATTAGGATCTAAACCCAAACTAAAACTATGGATACCTAAGTCTTCTTGTAGAGCGCAATCTCCAGCTAGAGCGCAATCTCCAAGTCGGCTCGATCCAAAACTCTTGATTCACCGAGCAAGTGCAATGTATGATCTTTGATGCGCGGGCTCTTGAATCAACATGTGAAAGATGTGTGGAAGCTTTACCAACTAATATCTTGTTAAATATCTGAAACTTAAACATTGCAAGATTATTAGTACACATAACTACATGAGTTAATCATCATCAAAACTAGAGTGGAAGGCCTGTGGCCAACAATCTCCCCCTTTTGATGATGACAAAACTCATGGAGTTATATATGCATGGATTAAAGTAAAGCTTCAAAGAAGCTCCCCCTTAACTCATGCATAACAATAAAACATATAAGATATGCAATGAATGTTCTTAATACACGTTTATATGTATTTAAAACAATATCAAAACATGCTCTTGATATCATAAAAAATAATAAAATGAAACATAAAATATGCACAAAAAACATGCATAGACATGCATATAAACAAGGCTTCTTTCATCAAATGTAAACTATATGCAAACACAAATATGCATATAAAACTCAAATTCTTCTCCCCCTTTTTGTCAATCATCAAAAAGGGTTAAAAATAAAAGCAAAAAACAATAAATTTTTCTCCCCCTTTTTGTTCAAAGCAAAGAACTAATAAAGGGTTAAATCAAATATGATACCAAAAAAAATGTGGCAATGAAGTGTATATTGATACCAATTAAAAAAAAACAACAAATCAATTGAAATAAAAACGAGAGCATATACAATGAAAACACAAATAAATGAAAATCTTGATACCAATTAGTAAGTAAACAAATAAACCTACCAATTGTAAACAAACAAACTAGATACCAATTTTGGAATTAAACAATACTAATTTGAATTTCCTTAAAAAACAAATCTTGATACCAAATGAAACTATTATTCTTTAAAAACACAAGATACCAATGAAAATTAAATCAATTGAAAATTTGCTTTAACATTGTTTCAATTTGAAAAGTTCAAGCTAAGCATAAACAAAATTTGTGATATCTTGAATCAAAAATAAATCATCTATATATGTATGTAAGAAATAGATACCAATGAAATTGATACTATATGAAGTGTAAGCATACATATATAAAATACAAACATATATGAGTATACAAAAAAGATGTCATATCGATACCAATTGAAAGAATTCAATGATACCAATTGAAACAACAATAAATACAAGTGTATGACTCATATAACCTACCACCCAATCATGGTTCAAGATAAAAAGGATTTTCATTATAAAGCATACAAGAACATGATCTCCCATCCAACCGCCCATTGATGGTAGGGGTTTTCAAAAATGATTTGAACAATATAGTATGTTTGAAAGTCTCTACCAATTTGAAGAATACCAACTAGTTTATGAAAAATTGAGAACTAGTAGAAATCCTTCAAGATAAAACAAAAGGATTTTTCATGAAACATGAAAATCACAAGATTACTAAACACTCAAAGTCCATAAAGCTCATATCATACTCATGAAAAACACAATCATGAGAACATAATAAAGTGAGTGAACAAGTGTAATGTGAAATACATTTCATCATGAAAATGGACAATTAAGCTTAATATAGAAATTATCAAATCTTGATATAATAGTGAATCATGTAATTTATTGAAATCATCATATCAATTGAAATCACAATCAAACATGAAAATCATCATAATGATTTAAACTTCAAGGCATATGTATGTCATGTACAAACTAAAGTATACATACATATCCCAAACATGAAGAGTCCACAAAAGCATATGCATGAAGGCACGTGGCTCAAGGATGTATATGTATAAACAATAATTTGGACAAGATAGACATATACATGAAGTCAACCACAAGATCATAGAAACACATTAAAAATGAGGAATACAAGTCAAATGCATGAATCATCAAAACTAGACTATACTAGTACATCAAATGACTACAAATGAGCGTTCAAGCACAAATATATAAAGGTCTATTTGTAGCTCACTAGTTGTACAAGTATAAATCCTAGTCTTAATGAAAACTAACATTCAAGCAAGTAATCAAATCATGAGGCATAAAATGGGTCAAAAATCAATATGATCATATTAATCAAAAATATGAAGTATTAATGACCTTTTAAAAACTAAGATGGATGTATGATGCAACGATCTCTCAAAACAAGACTAAGAGCCGTATACCCCGTGAAGGGTTCTGAACTCCTTCCCTGATTCCCCTTGAATGGGTTAGAGGTGCGCAATGCAACCTTGTTGTATGAGAATAGATCGAACAAAGAATGAATAAAGTGCAATGATGAAATGCACACAAGATATATCACAAAACATCCATATAATCATCTAAACAAAAATCATGGAATCATGAACATCATATGATCATTATGCATATGCATGTGCATTAGATCTAGGGCATACATGTTAGCTTAAACAAGAAGTGAACACTAAATATAGATCCATATGAAACATGGGTGCTCAAGTAACTAAACATGTATATCTCAAGTCTAATGAACAAGGCATAATCATAATGAACATAAAATACAACATGCTATAATGAATGATCTAAGAAGCATGTAAATTATAAATGGGAGTTAGAGAATGATACCAAAATCAATGACGGTGCATCTCTAGTTCTCCAAAACATGGTGGTCATCTCCACCTAATCTCCTTGAGAGTGAAGCATCCAAATAGTTTTCATTCAAGCTCGAAACGCATCCACCTCAAGGTACCTCCACTCTCACGTGATGCGAGAGCTCCACCTACATCAAAAGTCAAAGAGGTGGTTTTTGGTACCCATTTTCTAGTGGGTCCACGGGGTTAGTTTTTTCTCACCCAAACCAAATTAGTTGCTAAATTTTCATGATAAATGCGATCATAACAAAATCTAGCAAGGTGGCCTTTTCGACCACAATGTGTACATGTGTACACGTGAGCATACATATGATGGTGATCATGAAAAGCATGTGTATGCCTAGATGGGTGTGCATGCAAGGTTGGAACTTGTTTCTTGCGAACCAAGGTTTCCAATCGTGTATGATTCATGGCACAATGGCTCAAAGTGGAGCCCAAACTATCAACACTTTTCTTCAAAACGAGTATATCATATTCAATGCTAGAAGACAAAGTGGAACATGCTATAGAAGTGCAAAAAGTAGAAGCTACATTAGCATGACAAACATGAATATCAACTCATTTTGTAAAGATTTATTTTTAATCAAAACCAAATCCATTCTTTTGTAATTGAATCAATTTTATTTTTCAAAGTAAGATTCTCTTTGAAAACAAGATCTATCTAGAAGACAAAACCTCATTGTGTTCTACAACATCATCAAAATCATTTTTGTTTTTCAAATCTTCAATCTCTTTAAGTGCAAGTTCAAGTTGAGATTGTAGTGAGTCACGTTCACTAGTGATCTCTTCTTTCTCTTGCAAAACTGATTCAAAAGTTGAACAAAATCCTTTAATTCTTCTTTTAAGTCAAAATGTTTCTTTTTCAAAATCTCATGTTTTTCCATAAAATTTTCAAGTTTAGAAGCAAGGTCAACATTCAAATTTTGAACTTCAAAACAACCATGGCAATATAAACTAGAGCTATCATCTATTTGAGAGTCCGATTGTACCTCATGGGAGTCTTTCCCATATGCCATAAAACAAGGCTCTTCGGATACATCTCTCATAGATCTCCTCATATTGTTAATGATCCTTGGAAGCTCCGGAGATGTCAAGACGCTCCAAACTGCAAAAGCCGAATCAAAACTATCAAAAACAAGTAAAAGATTATTATCAAAGATGCTCTAAGTGTTTAAGTGCAAGTGCATTGGCTTCTTATGCTTGCTACTATTAGGGAGGGTTTCTATAGTGATGGCTTGATAAACTAAATGACCTAGAGTTTTTAAATGCCTAGTCATGTCCACCTTCCAAGCATCAAGTCTAAAATGGTCAAACATAGGAGGGCTAGCCATGAGTGCAAACTAATATGAGTGCAAATGACAATGCAAATGAAGATTAGCAAACCAAGATCACACTCCTAGGTGGTTAAACCTAAATATCAGGAGCGCAAGCTCTGATACCAGTTGAAAAGTCACCTAGAGGGGGGGTGAATAGGTGACAATGCTAATCTATGAACTAAATGCGGAATTTAAAAACTTAAAGCAAATACACTCAAGTGTTATCAACAAGTGATGCACACACAACCAAGCCAAGCAATATGAATGAGCAATGTAAAGAAATGCAAGGCACAAAGTAAAGAGAGAGTAGAGAGAGAGCCAATGGATCAAGCGCAAAACAAGGATATGTTATCGAGGTTCGAGCACCCAGCTCTACATCCCCGCCTTCGACACACGAAGGATTTCCACTAGCTCGTCCACCTAGGACCCTTTACAAAGAGTACCCAACTCCTCTCTTTACAACCTCCTCTTGAGGCACAAATCCAAGTCAACCAACACAACGTCCACCTTGAGGCAAACTCCAACAATCACAACCAATACAAGGATCACCTCTCAACTTAGAGGGATACAACCCAAAGCACAAAGCTAAGAAAAGATTGGGTTACAACTTGGTGGTCACAACAACAACCACAAACAACTTCTTCTTCCCACACAAATATCCTATAGATATAGATAGTAGATTTTTGCTCAAGTGTGGAGAAAACCAAAGGAATGGAAATCAGAAATCACAAAGAAAATCCTTGGGAAAAATCAGAAAACAATATAGAGTAGTTCAATCACAAGCTTTTCCCAAAACACCCTTTCTTTGATATTTCCAAACCTAATCAAACACCAAATAGATTGTTCAAATCAAGCACAAAAACTTCTTTTGATTGCTTTGAAAACACCAGAGAATCAGGAAAAATTCGCACAAAAATCTTAGAGAAAACCTCTCTCAAATGGGGTATTTATAGGCAATTTAGAAAACTAGCCGTTTACAGAATATTTGCCAGAAATAGCCTTCCGGTCGACCGGCCCGGTCGACCGTCCAACGGTCAATTTTTGACCGTTGGCCACTAGCGGTCGACCGGCCCGGTCGACCGAATAATCCCGAGAGCAGCTATTCTGCTCCGGTCGACCGTCCCGGTCGACCGCTGACTGTGCCAGAAACGTGCACAGGTTTGTGCACGTCGTCGGTCGACCGTGACGGTCGACCGGCTACATGCGGTCGACCGATACGGTCGACCGAACTAGCCTGGCAGGCAGCAAATGGGTCAGAAATCTGAGGTAAAAAATATTCCAATAAATCCCACAAAATCTCTAAAATTCCACAAAAATAGTTTTATTATTTATATTGAAATACAAACTTGTGAAAAATCCTAACACAAATTTCAAACATATTTGACTATTTTTGTGTCATAGAAATTTTGCCAAAAACCAAAAACGTATTTTCTAAAACCTTATTTTGAATAGAAAATACACATTGTCTAAAACTTATCCATGATACAAAAAATATGATTTAAACACTTTGAAGCATATTGTATATGAATAGAAATTCAATATACAAGAAACATATATATATCATGATTTTTGTCATTAAGTCCAAAAATATGTTTTGTTGTAAATACCAAAACATAAAACACATGGAATAGATTATCAAACAAAGTTTGTCTAAACAATTGAAGCATGCATGTATATAGAACAAATCTAATATACATAAACCATGTAAACTTGTTTTGATAAAAAATCTATTCATGAAAACCAAGATCGGTTAAACCTAAAACCGAAAATCAAAACATGAAGGTGTGTGTTGTGAACTTGAGCTTATCATACTATTCTAATCTTTACAATTAGGATCTAAACCCAAACTAAAACTATGGATACCTAAGTCTTCTTGTAGAGCGCAATCTCCAAGCTAGAGCGCAATCTCCAAGTCGGCTCGATCCAAAAACTCTTGATTCACCGAGCAAGTGCAATGTATGATCTTTGATGCGCGGGCTCTTGAATCAACATGTGAAAGATGTGTGGAAGCTTTTACCAACTAATATCTTGTTAAATATCTGAAACTTAAACATTGCAAGATTATTAGTACACATAACTACATGAGTTAATCATCATCAAAACTAGAGTGGAAGGCCTTTGGGCCAACAATCTCCCCCTTTGATGATGACAAAACTCATGGAGTTATATATGCATGGATTAATGTAAAGCTTCAAAGAAGCTCCCCCTTAACTCATGCATAACAATAAAACATATAAGATATGCAATGAATGTTCTTAACACACGTTTATATGTATTTAAAACAATATCAAAACATGCTCTTGATATCAATAAAAAAATAATAAAAATGAAACATAAATATGCACATAAAACATGCATAGACATGCATATAAACAAGGCTTCTTTTCATCAAATGTAAACTATATGCAAACACAAATATGCATATAAAACTCAAATTCTTCTCCCCCTTTTTGTCAATCATCAAAAAGGTTTAAAAATAAAAGCAAAAACAATAAATTTTTCTCCCCCTTTTTGTTCAAAGCAAAGAACTAATAAAGGGTTAAATCAAATATGATACCAAAAAAAAATGTGGCAATGAAGTGTATATTGATACCAATTAAAAAAAAACAACAAATCAATTGAAATAAAAACGAGAACATATACCAATTGAAAACACAAATAAAATGAAAATCTTGATACCAATTAGTAAGTAAACAATAACCTACCAATTGTAAACAAACAAACTAGATACCAATTTTGGAATTAAACAATACTAATTTTGAATTTCCTTAAAAAACAAATCTTGATACCAAATGAAACTATTATTCTTTAAAAACACAAGATACCAATTGAAATTAAATCATTGAAAATTTGCTTTAACATTGTTTCAATTTGAAAAGTTCAAGCTAAGCATAAACAAAATTTGTGATATCTTGAATCACAAATAAATCATCTATATATGTATGTAAGAAATAGATACCAATTGAAATTGATACTATATGAAGTGTAAGCATACATATATAAAATACAAACATATATGAGTATACAAAAAGATGTCATATCGATACCAATTGAAAGAATTCAATGATACCAATTGAAACAACAATAAATACAAGGTATGACTCATATAACCTACCACCCAATCATGGTTCAAGATAAAAAGGATTTTCATTATAAAGCATACAAGAACATGATCTCCCATCCAACCGCCCTTGATGGTAGGGGTTTTCAAAAATGATTTGAACAATATAGTAATGTTTGAAAGTCTCTACAATTTGAAGAATACCAACTAGTTTATGAAAAATTGAGAACTAGTAGAAATCCTTCAAGATAAAACAAAAGGATTTTTTCATGAAACATGAAAATCACAAGATCACTAAACCCTCAAAGTCCATAAAGCTCATATCATACTCATGAAAAACACAATCATGAGAAACATAATAAAGTGAGTGAACAAGTGTAATGTGAAATACATTTCATCATGAAAATGGACAATTAAGCTTAATATAGAAATTATCAATCTTGATATAATAGTGAATCATGTAATTTATTGAAATCATCATATCAATTGAAATCACAATCAAACATGAAAATCATCATAATGATTTAAACTTCAAGGCATATGTATGTCATGTACAAACTAAAGTATACATACATATCCCAAACATGAAGAGTCCACAAAAGCATATGCATGAAGGCACGTGGCTCAAGATGTATATGTATAAACAATAATTGGACAAGATAGACATATACATGAAGTCAACCACAAGATCATAGAAACACATTAAAAATGAGGAATACAAGTCAAATGCATGAATCATCAAAACTAGACTATACTAGTACATCAAATGACTACAAATGAGCGTTCAAGCACAAATATATAAAGGTCTATTTGTAGCTCACTAGTTGTACAAGTATAAATCCTAGTCTTAATGAAAACTAACATTCAAGCAAGTAATCAAATCATGAGGCATAAAATGGGTCAAAATCAATATGATCATATTAATCAAAAATATGAAGTATTAATGACATTTTAAAACTAAGATGGATGTATGATGCAACGATCTCTCAAACAAGACTAAGAGCCGTATACCCCGTGAAGGGTTCTGACTCCTTCCTCCTGATTCCCCTTGAATGGGTTAGAGGTGCGCAATGCAAGCTTGTTGTATGAGAATAGATCGAACAAAGAATGAATAAAGTGCAATGATGAAATGCACACAAGATATATCACAAACATCCATATAATCATCTAAACAAAAATCATAGAATCATGAACATCATATGATCCTTATGCATATGCATGTGCATTAGATCTAGGGCATACATGTTAGCTTAAACAAGAAGTGAACACTAAATATAGATCCATATGACATGGGTGCTCAAGTAACTAACATGTATATCTCAGTCTAATGAACAAGGCATAATCATAATGAACATCAAAATACAACATGCTATAAATGAATGATCTAAGAAGCATGTAAATTATAAATGGGAGTTAGAGAATGATACCAAAACCAATGACGGTGCATCTCTAGTTCTCCAAAACATGGTGGTCATCTCCACCTAATCTCCTTGAGAGTGAAGCATCCAAATAGTTTTCATTCAAGCTCGGAACGCATCCACCTCAAGGTACCTCCACTCTCACGTGATGCGAGAGCTCCCACCTACATCAAAAGTCAAAGAGGTGGTTTTTGGTACCCATTTTCTAGTGGGTCACGGGGGTTAGTTTCTTTTCTCACCCAAACCAAATTAGTTGCTAATTTTCATGATAAATGCGATCATAACAAAATCTAGCAAGGTGGCCTTTTCGACCACAATGTGTACATGTGTACACGTGAGCATACATATGATGGTGATCATGAAAAGCATGTGTATGCCTAGATGGGTGTGCATGCAAGGTTGGAACTTGTTTCTTGCGAACCAAGGTTTCCAATCGTGTATGATTCATGGCACAATGGCTCAAAGTGGAGCCCAAACTATCAACACTTTTCTTCAAAACGAGTATATCATATTCAATGCTAGAAGACAAAGTGGAACATGCTATAGAAGTGCAAAAAGTAGAAGCTACATTAGCATGACAAACATGAATATCAATCTCATTTTTGTAAAGATTTATTTTTAATCAAAACCAAATCCAATTCTTTTGTAATTGAATCAATTTTATTTTTCAAAGTAAGATTCTTTTTGAAAACAAGATCTAATCTAGAAGACAAAACCTCATTGTGTTCTACAACATCATCAAAATCATTTTTGTTTTTCAAATCTTCAATCTCTTTAAGTGCAAGTTCAAGTTGAGATTGTAGTGAGTCACGTTCACTAGTGATCTCTTCTTTCTCTTGCAAAACTGATTCAAAAGTTGAACATAAATCCTTTAATTCTTCTTTTAAGTCAAAATGTTTCTTTTTCAAAATCTCATGTTTTTCCATAAATTTTCAAGTTTAGAAGCAAGGTCAACATTCAAATTTTGAACTTCAAAACAACCATGGCATATGAACTAGAGCTATCATCTATTTGAGAGTCCGATTGTACCTCATGGGAGTCTTTCCCATATGCCATAAAACAAGGCTCTTCGGATACATCTCTCATAGATCTCCTCATATTGTTAATGATCCTTGGAAGCTTCGGAGATGTCAAGACGCTCCAAACTGCAAAAGCCGAATCAAAACTATCAAAAACAAGTAAAAGATTATTATCAAAAGATGCTCTAAGTGTTTTAAGTGCAAGTGCATTGGCCTTCTTATGCTTGCTACTATTAGGGAGGGTTTCTATAGTGATGGCTTGATAAACTAAATGACCTAGAGTTTTTAAATGCCTAGTCATGTCCACCTTCCAAGCATCAAGTCTAAAATGGTCAAACATAGGAGGGCTAGCCATGAGTGCAAACTAATATGAGTGCAAATGACAATGCAAATGAAGATTAGCAAACCAAGATCACACTCCTAGGTGGTTAAAACTAAATATCAGGAGCGCTAGCTCTGATACCAATTGAAAAGTCACCTAGAGGGGGGGGGGGTGAATAGGTGACAATGCTAATCTATGAACTAAATGCGGAATTTAAAAACTTAAAGCAAATACACTCAAGTGCTATCAACAAGTGATGCACACACAACCAAGCCAAGCAATATGAATGAGCAATGTAAATAAATGCAAGGCACAAAGTAAAGAGAGAGTAGAGAGAGAGCCAATGGATCAAGCGCAAACACAAGGATATGTTATCGAGGTTCGAGCACCCAGCTCTACATCCCCGCCTTCGACACACGAAGGATTTCCACTAGCTCGTCCACCTAGGACCCTTTACAAAGAGTACCCAACTCCTCTCTTTACAACCTCCTCCTTGAGGCACAAATCCAAGTCAACCAACACAACCTCCACCTTGAGGCAAACTCCAACAATCACAACCAATACAAGGATCACCTCTCAACTTAGAGGGATACAACCCAAAGCACAAAGCTAAGAAAAGATTGGGTTACAACTTGGTGGTCACAACAACAACCACAAACAACTTCTTCTTCCCACACAAATATCCTATAGATATAGATAGTAGATTTTTGCTCAAGTGTGGAGAAAACCAAAGGAATGGAAATCAGAAATCACAAAGAAAATCCTTGGGAAAATCAAGAAAACAATATAGAGTAGTTCAATCACAAGCTTTTCCCAAACACCCTTTCTTTGATATTTCCAAACCCTAATCAAACACCAAAATAGATTGTTCAAATCAAGCACAAAAACTTCTTTTGATTGCTTTGAAAACACCAGAGAATCAGGAAAAATTCGCACAAAAAATCTTAGAGAAAACCTCTCTCAAATGGGGTATTTATAGGCAATTAGAAAACTAGCCGTTTACAGAATATTTGCCAGAAATAGCCTTCCGGTCGACCGGCCCGGTCGACCGTCCAATGGTCAATTTTTGACCGTTGGCCACTAGCGGTCGACCGGCCCGGTCGACCGAATAATCCCGAGAGCAGCTATTCTGCTCCGGTCGACCGTCCCGGTCGACCGCTGACTGTGCCAGAAACGTGCACAGGTTTGTGCACGTCGTCGGTCGACCGTGACGGTCGACCGGCTACATGCGGTCGACCGATACGGTCGACCGAACTAGCCTGGCAGGCAGCAAATGGGTCAGAAATCTGAGGTAAAAATATTCCAATAAATCCCACAAAATCTCTAAAATTCCACAAAAATAGTTTTATTATTTTATATTGAAATACAAACTTGTGTTAAAAATCCTAACACAAATTTCAAACATATTTGACTATTTTTGTGTCATAGAAATTTTGCCAAAAACCAAAAACCGTATTTTCTAAAACCTTATTTTGAATAGAAAATACACATTGTCTAAAACTTATCCATGATACAAAAATATGATATTTAAACACTTTGAAGCATATTGTATATGAATAGAATTCAATATACAAGAAACATATATATATCATGATTTTTGTCATTAAGTCCAAAAATATGTTTTGTTGTAAATACCAAAACATAAAACACATGGAATAGATTATCAAACAAAGTTTGTCTAAACAATTGAAGCATGCATGTATATAGAACAAATCTAATATACATAAACCATGTAAACTTGTTTTGATAAAAATCTATTCATGAAAACCAAGATCGGTTAAACCTAAAACCGAAAATCAAAACATGAAAGGTGTGTGTTGTGAACTTGAGCTTATCATACTATTCTAATCTTTACAATTAGGATCTAAACCCAAACTAAAACTATGGATACCTAAGTCTTCTTGTAGAGCGCAATCTCCAAGCTAGAGCGCAATCTCCAAGTCGGCTCGATCCAAAAACTCTTGATTCACCGAGCAAGTGCAATGTATGATCTTTGATGCGCGGGCTCTTGAATCAACATGTGAAAGATGTGTGGAAGCTTTTACCAACTAATATCTTGTTAAATATCTGAAACTTAAACATTGCAAGATTATTAGTACACATAACTACATGAGTTAATCATCATCAAAACTAGAGTGGAAGGCCTTTGGGCCAACAAGAAATTGGGTCCAAGTCAAGAAGTTGAAACTCAAGTCCACATGTATTTTTCAACAATGGAATGTGACCTAATATGGGTGATTCCAGTTCAGGGATGAGAGGTGATGGAATCAAAACCGACTCTAGAATATTATTCAAGTTTGGTAATAGAACAGGAGTCAATATTGATTCAGAAAGTTGAACTGGATCACAAATTTGAGAATCTAGGTCACATATCTCATTGAGTTCAATATCATAAAAATGAGAACTTGCCAATTTGTCAATAGGATCTTCAAAAGTGTATAATTGGTCAAGTTCAATATGATCCTAAAAGATGGGTGATTCAATTTTATTATGAATTGGTATAGGATCCAATGTTGACTCCGGGAAAAGATCAAAATCAGGTGAAGATATCGGAGTCATAATCGAATCGGGAAGTAAAATCGAATCACTAAGTTGGGGTTCAGGATCATATTCATTTTCAAGTTCTATTTCAGGAAAAGGATAACTTGCTAAACTGTCAATATCTTTTTCAAAATTTAGAGTTTGGGCAAGTTCAAATGGTTGTTCTGAAATGGAATCATGATTTCCAAAACTACATGATTCTTCGGCTCTAGCAGAATAGTTAGTGACATCAGGACGGTGGGAACGTAGAGATTCGACCATCATATCTATGTCACGGTTACGAGTGTTTTGAGCCTGAGTCATGGCTTCAAGCATCTTTTCATAGTTGATAGGTTCATTGTTTTGATGAAAAGATGAAGTATTGTCTTGGAAGTGGTAGTGAAATTGTGAGTCCATCAGATTTTGAGATTTATGTTTGGACTCACGCATGCTCATTTCCATAATTGATGGTTTTCTATTTTGGACTGGTGGAACTGAGTATGACTCTTGGGGATATTGTGGACTAGGTGGATAAGGGGGACAAGTTGGTTGAAAATTATGCTCGGGGTAGGTGAATCCCCACTGACTCTGTGAAGAGTTTAAATCGTTATGGAAATTATAGTCATACGATGGGGGACATGGGTTATATTGATTCGGATAAGACCAATCCGGCACACTAGGTTGGTTAAAATCATGATATGCCGGGTTGGTAATATCCGAAAAAGAGTTTGATGTGTAATATGGATTATTATTAAAGTTGAAAAAATTGTTATTATAGGCCATATCACACAATGGAATACAAACAAACAAATAAACAAACAAAGAAAAAGAAAAAATTCTAACCTAAGTTAGGGTAGACCTATGACCTAGACGACTCCTAACTGGTTAGACTGTCCACGGGAGGTCCAATGCAGACTTTGACCACAAGCTAATCAGCCAGGTCAGGGCAAGGTTGGTGGGAGGTTTTCCGTCAAAGACGTTCCTTAATTAAATAACCACCAACCTTCGGGCTTTCGGCCCTTAATCCCTTTCCTAGACACTGATTTTGCAAGAGTCAAATTTCAACACTTTTCCCCTTAGGATGATCTCCTAATTGAGTCCGAGATGTCCCTAGGGCCAACGTCTACTCATTTTTAGTTAGGCTTGGGTTAGTGAGTGCTTGGAATCTGATTTTTGGCTAAGGAAGGGTAATTAAATCCCCACCTTATCTTGTTATGGGTTAGTGCCCTTAAGATAAGTTTGTGCAAGTGTACAAGATATGTAAATAAGATTCACTCAAAGCGATGTAAATCAACCAAGAGATAGTCCTATTCTAGATGTAATGCGTACGTACCTTGCTCCAGCACTCTTCAACAGTAAAAATAAATGAATTTAAAAGACACGTGCCTAAAATGTAAACGTCTAATCAATTTTTATCTTTTCAACAAATATTTTACTGTTGATTATTAGCAGGCTTATGTGATTGCATATAAGAAATAAAGTTGCAGAAAACTAAAATTTTGCAAAGCAAGCAGCCCTGCAAAAACCAATTAGTAGTGAACTCTTCCTTGCCGCGGAAACGCGGCTAAAGCCGAGAAAACACGACAATTCAGAGGGTACTGGGTCTCTACTTGCTAGAGCAGAGGCCCAATACAACTTATATGTCACTGCAATCTTCTTTTCCTGATTTGCCTGCCCTTAACCTGTAACAGAGAAGAAAGTTCGTTTTAGTTCTAAAAAATTTTCAATAAAAAATAGATTTCAATAAAAACGTTACCCTCCCCGGCAACGGCGCCAAAATTTGATTGATGCTAAACCTGCACAAAATACGAAATTTCAGATCTTATAATAAAAATGTGCAAGTACTCAATTCTTACCGCTATAGCAAGTGGCTATGCGGTCGTGATCCACAAGGAGGGTTTGCGATAGAAGCGTTACAGTTCTTTATTGAAATCTTTTAAGAAAATAAAACGAAGGTTCTTCTCTATTTTTAGTTATGAAAATGAAAAAGAAAGTTATCTTAAATTAAAAGAAAATGGAAGATGAAGAAGGTGAAAAATCAGAAAACGATGAAAAGCGACTAAGTACAATGAAGTGGAGATGATAGAGTTGGAAGATGTAGTGATTTAATTTACAGAAATGAAAAGAAAAAAAAAAATATTTACCTTCTTTTCTCCAAAAGCTTACCTTGAATTCTTAGCTTCAATGTTACCTTGAATTGGAGGCAGTTAGCGCATAGCCCATAAGAGTCGAGTGTTAGTCTCTTCCACATTACATCATCAAGATACGCAAGCATGAAATGATACAGAGAGACTCACAATTCCATCGTCATGAGCTATCGGTGGCACTCGCAAAGGCAAGGCTCTTTCGATGCTTTTAGACTCACTTGGAAGACAGTTGTACCAAAAAGAAAGGTAAAATAGAAAAGAAGAAGAGAACTAAAAAGAACATACAAGGAAATAGCATTGATTTGATTTCATAACAATCGAAGAAAAGAAATAAAACCTTACACCAATTGTCACTTTTAGCTCAAGCTTCAGTCTTGTTCTTCGATGAAAGTTGATCTCCTCAGAATTACATAATGAAAACTAAATTACATGAAAAAGAAAAGCAAAAACCTAAACTAAGAAATGAAAAACTAGGCTAAATCCTAATCTGCCTTTCTCCCTCCTTGCTCAGCTAAAATCAGTATTTATAGGCAAAAAACCTAAAGGAGAAGATCCCAGGAAGATTGGGGGATCTCCTGGTCTGATGTATTTCCCGTATCTTCTTCTGATTTTCTTATTTTTTCTTCAAAAGTTAACAAAACAACCTTTGATTGTGCTTGATTCAGGGAGGATTCTTCTCAACCTTCCTTATTTGCCAAGATTTTGCCTTGATTCAGGGAGGATTCTTCTCAACCTTCCTTATATACCAAGATTTTGCCCACAGGGAGGATTCTTCTCAACCTTCCTTATATGCCAGATTTTGCCCTGATTTCTTCATCTTGATTCAGGGAGGATTTTTCTAAACCTTCCTTATATGCCAAGATTTTGCCCTGATTCTTCATTTCAAATTTATTCTGAATTAATCAGAATTGGTGGGCTTTTGGGCTTGTTTCTCTTCATCTCCTTAAGGAATGGGCCTGCAAATATATTAAACATTTAATTAGGACAAAGCAGATTTTATTCTATAATAAGTATGGAAATATGATAATAAAGTGCAACATTAGTGACCAATCAGCATGCACACACTCCACGGCATACACATGCTTCCCACGGTCACCATCATCACACATTGTATGCTCATGTGTACACTTGTACACATTGTGGACGTAAGGGCCACCTTGCTAAATTTTGCTTTGATCGTTTACATGATGTTAATTTAGCAAATAAATTTGTTTGGATTAGGAATGATACTAACCCCCATGGACCCAAAAAGTTGTGGGTACCAAGACCACCCCTATTGTTTATGATGTAGGTGTGGGCTCTCGCATGACGTGAGAGTAGAGGTACCTTGGAGTGGATGCGTTCCGAGCTTCATGGAAATCATTTGGATGCATCACTTTTAAGGGAGGTTTGGTGGAGATGACCACCATGGTTTGGAGTATTAGAGAGGTGCCCTCATCGGTTTTGGTATCGATCTCTAACTCCTATTTATTTACATGCTTTCATATCATTTGTTTTATAGTATGTTTTATTGTTTAGTGATTATCATGTAAATACCATGTTTATTAGACCATTGACATACATGTATAGTATTTTGAGACACCCATGTTTATATGGACCATTATTTTTGTGTTCTCACCTTTGTTTAGCTATCATGTTAATCATAGCTTTAATAACATGTAGATTTACATAATAATTATGTTTTTGTTTATCATGACGATTTTTGTCTTGTTTTATGATCATGCTTTGAATATATGTTTAAATGTTAGTTTTCATTAAGACTAGGATTTATACTTGTGCATATAGTGGGCCACAAATAAATCTATATATGTTTGAGCTTGAATGCTTATTTGAACCCATTAGATGTGTTAGTATAGTCTAGTTTTGATGATTCATACATTTTAAACTCGTATTCCTATTTTGGATTTGTTTTATGTGTATGAGTTTTCATTTCATGTATATGTCTATCTTGTCTAAACTATTAGATATACATGTATACCCTTGAGTCATTTGCTTTTCATGCAAATCTTTATTATAGACTCAAATTGTGTTTAGGGATATGTATGTATACTTCATGTTTGACAAAACATACATATGCCTTGATATGAAAATTTGTTTTAATGAAAATTTAGCTTTTCATGTTTTCATGTGTTTATTTAACTTCATGTATATGTCCATTTTATCCAAATTATTGTTATACATATACATCCTTTTGAGCCATGTGCCTTCATGCATATATCTTTGTGCACTCGTTGTGTTTGGATATGTGTGTATACTTTAGTTTGTATAGGACATACATATACCTTGAAGATTAAATAAGTTTTGATGATTTTCATGTTTTCATCTTTTAAGGAATATTGAGCTTAATTGAATACTTTCATGATCATGTTCTTCACATCTTATTTGTACACTCACATTTATTGTTTACTCATGTGTTTGTTTTCATGAGTCATATTTATGCTTAATTGGCTTAGAGTGTTGATTATCATGTAGATTTCTTATTTCATGAAAAATATTTTTGTTTTATTCCTTACTTGAAGGATTTCGTACTAGTTTACAAATTTTTCTTATAACTAGTTACGGTATCCTTCATTTTGGTAGAGTTTTCAAACAAAGCTTATTTTCAAATCTATTTTTTTTGAAAACCCCTACCTTCCACGGGCGGACGGATGGGTGATCATGCTCATGTATGCTTTATGTAATACCCCTCTCCCGGAATACGTACTTAGTTACGTATTCAGTCTTTCGATCGTATTTTCCGATCTACCATCCGTATTTGACCAATTTCAATTCCAAATATCATTTTCCAATATTTTAGATTTTATGTGATTTTCTGGAATTTTCTGGAATTAAAATGAATTTCTTCAAGACCGGTGTCGGCCAGTATCGCTGACCGATTTCCGAATTTTTATTCCAAACTGTTAGGAATTTTTAGAAAGTCCTTTAGACTTTATTGCTTAGAATCATATTTCCTGCTTATACTCTTTTTCTGAGAATTTTATAAATTTATGAAAATTCTTTCGGAGTCGGTAAATAACTGATTCCGGGATTTTTAATTAAAAATCTATACAGTATTTCTTCAAACGAATTTCACCATGAGTCTTCAAATATTATTCTTGATTTTTGGTAAAATTTTCAGACCAATCCGAGATACTTGAAATTCGGACTTTTTTTCAAAAATTGCAAAATTCCAATTCCACTTCATTTCCACCTCATTTCCCACTCACCACTTCACCTAACCCCACTCACTCTCTCCCTCTCCCACAGCCGGCCATGTGTCCAAGAGGGGACACCTCACCCCCACATTTTTGCAAGAAAACCCTCCACTTCCATCATAATCCCAACCTCTTTGCAAAGATCCCAAAACTATAAATTCAATCCATTTGCAAATTTCCCCTTTCTCCTTCATTTCTTCACAAGAGAAGAAACTCTCCAAGATCTCCTTCTTCCTCACAAACCCTAGCTCCAAGTGAACACCCAACCTCTTCATCTCCACCTCAAGATCACTAGGGCTTCATCAAGGGAGCTCAATTTCAACCATCTCTTCCCAAGGCAACTCCAAGAACAAGTTCTTCGACCTCGAGCTTCAACAACAAGTGTGGAGTGAAGCAATCATCTCCATCCTTGGATCTAGACTCAAGTCCAACCTATCCTGGTGAGTTTCTTACTCACCAAGACCTAGTTAACACTCCACCTGCTTAGGGTAGAGATCCATGTACACTTATAACATAAAAATCTAATTTTAGGTCATCTAAGCTCAAACCCAACCTCTCATGTCAATATATCACACACCAAAGCTAGACCCTGTTCTGGTGTACTTGTAGTAGTAGATCAGGTCCTCTAATGCCACAAAAATCTTACTTTAAACTGTTAGAACCAACCCATGTGAGAATTCTGATCTGCTCACTGTTCTTCACAGTATTAGTCGACTCATCATAGGAACTAGTCGACTAGAACACTTAGCTGAAACTTAGTTTTCTGGAAAAACCCAGTATTAGTCGACTTGCCCCAAATATTAGTCGACTAACAAACTCTCTGGAAACCCATATTAGTCGACTCCTGAATTCACCTAGTCGACTAATCCATCTTGGACCAGAAAACCCAACTTTCTGTATCAGCAGACTTAGTCGACTTAAGTGTCCATTAGTCGACTAGAACTCCCTATTAGTCGACTAACCTTCCTACCCTAGTCGACTATCTTTCCCTGAAACAGAATTCTAACTCTCTGTATCCCAGTATTAGTCGACTAACCCTTACCCCTAGTCGACTAATCCTGACTGTGTGTCATAGTTAATTTCTGTTCTGAATTTGGTTCTTATACTTGATACATGTGTATTATATCTTGCTTGTTCATGCTTCAATACTGGCTCAACATGACTTATTACTGAATGGATGTATCTCTTGTTACCTCATGACTTATTATTGCATATACTCGTTCCATGACATGTTAAACAATAATATCACCACTTGTCATGCCATCTCTTAAAACTAAGCATGATACACTTGACTTTTACATAAAAAGCACCAACTTACATATGGGTCGGGGGAAATATGCGGATATCGATACGTGTTCGTGTTTACAGTGGCTTTTAGGTATATTGTACAATTACTGTTCCGGTCTTACCTGTGGTACTCCAGGGGACCGAGGGGAGTGCTTTCTCCCTTTCCTGTTTACTGTCATGACAAGGGCATACATAAGTCCCTCCTGTTTAGCCTTGCGGCAGGTTCCGTCTTCAAGCAACGGAACAATCCTGGGCCGTGGTCCCGGGTATGCACGGGACCCACTGTAAACATAGTTCGTCGATACAACCGCTGTTTCCAATAACAACCTTGTTTCACTAGGATATGGATCTATGTGCTCTGGGACGCTGGGTCACATAGCTAGATATCACAGTAAGACAAGTAATAATAATAAGACGTTAATTGTAGATTTGTTGCATATGATCTTACCTTATTGAGTTTACATCGCTTGTTATTCGTTGCTATTTATTGTAACTTCATTACCTTTATTCATGATCCTTATGTCACTTGACTATCTTTTATTTGTTTTTATATGTCTTGACCCTTTGGATTTGCATATTCAGATTCCGAGGCCTGGGTCGAAGTGGAGCCATCCACCGAAGATCAGGCTTTCTTTAGTGAGCAGGCAGATTAGCTCCGGTCCTCGTGCCAGACTCTTCCTTTTGGTTCACGGGATCTCCATCTATTTCGTGAGCATTTTTGTATTTTTGGTTATATAGGATTCATTTTGGACTTGGGTTGTGATAAAGGACACTTGTAAAGTGATTTTGCTTATCATAACTTGTATAGCTTTGTATTTATCTTTGTAAGTTGGCATATGAATATACCACGCTGTGTGTTGTACTCTGATACTTGTTGTACTTAATGCTTAGCGTATATACGTGGGGGCACCATCTGACCTACGTATATGCGTTGCAGTGACGTTCCCGTATCATTGGGATCGGGGCGTTACAGGTTGGTATCAGAGCCTAGGCTCTCAAACCTAAAAGTACAACAAGTGGCAAATTCTAGTGATTTGCTAATGCCAACTACAATGTACAAAGTTATATAGTCCTTCTTGACTTCGTCCTTGATTCATTCCTTGTATCCTAGACTCCTTCCCTTTGTTTCCAATTTCAGATCTTATCCCTTTCGGTATGGAGAGACGTTCGGGTCGCAACAATGTCGGGCAAGTACCGAATGGACCCGTAGGAGGAGAGGGTGCTGATATCCTGAGGATCATTCAGACTATGCTGGGAAACCAGCAACAGCAGATGGAGAATCAGCATCAGCAGACTGAGCTCCTCAGGCAGGAGTTGGCAGCCCCGAAGGAGCAGAAGCCGGGGAGCATCTCAGACTTCCGACGGCTACAGCCGGCCGTATTCACGGGAGTCGAGAGGCCATTGGAGGCTGAACAGTGGTTAACAGACACCACCGATCTGCTGAACGCCGCCAGGGTGCCTAAGGAGAACCAAGTGGAGGTTACCAAGATCCAGCTGAAGGACATAGCCAGGACTTGGTGGCTTGCAGAGGAGGCTCGCTTGAAGAAGCATATCTCTTGGGATACGTTCTCCAAGAGCTTTTATAGCAGGTTCTTTCCCGCCACTGCTCAGAAGGACATGGAGGAGCAGTTCATCAAGCTTCAACAGGGGATAGATCCGTAGATGAGTATGCTGCAGAATTTCTCAGGTTGAGTCGCTTCGCCCCGTACATGATAGCAGATGAGGAGAAGAGGGCAAGCCGGTTCCAGCAAGGTCTGCAAATGGACATTCAGATGTTTCTAATGCCCCATCATCTGAAGACCTATGCAGAAGTTCTCACCAGCGCTCGAGAGGTGGAGCGTGGGTTTGAGAAGAAGCAAGGAGATCAGAGGAAGGACCAGGCCATGAAGAGGCCGTTTGTACGGTGGGTAGAGGAGGACCGTCCAGGGCAGCGAAGGTTCAGGCCAGGCAACCATTCAGAGCAGTTCCTTACCAGATGGCTCGACCAGGTCTTATCTGCAACTTTTGCCAGAAACCAGGACACTCTCAGCAGGATTGCCGGAGGGCAAATGGATTGTGTTTGGTGTGTGGAGCACGAGACCATGCCATAGAGACCTGTCCTCACAGGAGAATGGGGTTTGCTAACCAAACCTTGCCGGCACCTCAAGGGCAGAATGGACAGAGGGCACTACCAGGGCCAGTTGGGCAGAGGCACCAGGGACCAGTGATGAGGAGAGCTCTTCCCCTTCCTCCACCGCATGTTGCTCGCCCAGTGCAGAGAGGAGCCCGGACAGCAGCAGGGCGTGGCAGAGGTCAGGCCTACAACCTGACAGCAGAGGAGGCTGAGGCTTCAGAGGAGGTGATTACAGGTAACATCAGAGTTCATTCTATACCTGTTCTCGCTCTCTTCGATTCGGGTGCATCCCACTGTTATATCTCCGACCATTTTGTGGCTGTTCATTCCATACCTGTTAAGGCTTTAGACCACAAGTGGGAGATAAGTACCGGGAATGGGGTAGTTATATCTTCTAGAGTTTGTGCTGACTGTCCAGTGGAACTTTGTGGGAAGACCTTGGCCATAGATATGCTCGTACTAGACACCAAAGGGTACGACGTAATCTTAGGCATGACCTGGCTCAGTCAGTACTATGCAGTGATTGACTGTAGAGGAAGGAAGATCAATTTCAGAATCCCGCATCAGCCGGAGTTCCAGTTTAGTGGAGAGGTGAAGCCTGCTAAGAAGGAGATTCAGATGACCACTTCGGAGGTTCTGAAGGGAGTGCCAGTGTGGGATGAGTTTCCAGAAGTCTTTGCTGAGGTCTCAGGGTTTCCACCGGAGAGGATAATTGAGTTCTCCATTGATACAATTCCAGGAGCAGCTCCTATATCCAAGGCTCCGTACAGGATGGCACCGACAGAGTTGGAGATCTTGAAGAAGCAACTGCAGGAGTATTCGGACAAGGGATTGATTCGGCCAAGCACTTCACCATGGGGAGCTCCAGTGCTCTTGGCGAATAAGAAGGATGGTGGTAAGAGGCTTTGTATTGATTATAGAGAGTTGAACAAGGTCACCATCAAGAACAAGTATCCCTTGCCCCGGATTGATGACTTGTTTGATCAGCTTCATGGAGCCCGTGTATTTTCTAAGTTAGATTTGCAGTCGGGTTACCATCAGCTGAGGGTGAAGAAGGAGGATGTTCCGAAGACGGCATTCAGGACCCGTTATGGCCACTATGAATTTCTAGTTATGCCTTTCGGAGTCACCAATGCCCCTGCGGTTTTCATGGATTTGATGAATCGAGTGTTCTCCCCTTACCTAGATCAGTTTGTAGTTGTATTCATAGATGACATCCTGATCTATTCAAGGAATGAGAAGGAGCATGCAGAGCACTTGAGGATTGTGTTGCAGACCCTCCAGCAGGAGCAGCTTCATGCCAAGAGGAGCAAGTGTGAGTTCTGGTTGGACAGTATAGCTTTCCTTGGACACATAGTTTCAGCAGAAGGAATTTCAGTTGATCCTAGTAAAGTCCAGGCAGTGCAGAATTGGCCAGTTCCGAAGACGGTGACTGAGATAAAGAGCTTTCTTGGACTAGCCGGATATTACAGGCGCTTTGTCCAGGATTTCTCTAGGATTGCAGCTCCGTTGACCAGGCTCACCAGAAAAGGGGAGAGATACATATGGACAGAAGATTGTGATGCAGCATTTGAGCAGTTGAAGCAGAGGCTTATCACAGCTCCAATCTTGAGGACTCCTTCAGGAAGAGGAGGGATGGTCATTTTCTGTGATGCATCAGGTAAAGGCCTGGGGTGTGTGCTTATGCAACATGATCATGTTATAGCATATGCATCTAGGCAGTTAAAGCCTCATGAGAGGAATTACCCAACTCATGACTTGGAGTTGGCAGCTGTGATATTTGCTTTGAAGATCTGGAGACACTACCTTCTGGGAGACAAAGTGTTGATATACACAGATCACAAGAGCCTCAAGTATATTTTCTCACAGAAAGAGTTGAATATGAGGCAGAGGAGGTGGTTGGAGCTTATGGCGGACTATGATATTGACTTGCAGTATCATCCAGGCAAAGTCAATACCGTTCCTGATGCACTGAGCAGGATGCCAGAGAACAGAGTGCTAGTCCACCTCACGCAGCAGAGGGAGTTGATTCAGGAGTTCATCAGATTGGATTTGATGTTAGTGCAAGGAGGTGATAAGGCCGGGCAGTTCATGGCTTTACAGATCCAGTCATCATTGATAGAGGAGATCAAGGAAGCTCAGAAGGAGGACCCCAGATTGCAGACATTCAGAGCTCAGGTGGAGGCTGGATTGAGGACGGATATCTGCCTTCATCCAGATGGTGCATTGTATTTTGGAGGTAGACTTTGTGTTCCCCAAGGGGAAGTCAGACAGAAGATTTTGGAGGAAGCACACAGTTCAGCTTATTCTATACACCCTGTGGGAAACAAGATGTACCAGGACCTGAAGAAGCACTTTTGGTGGAATGCTATGAAGAGGGAGATAGCCCAGTTTGTTGCCAAGTGCTTGGTTTGCCAGCAGATAAAGATCGAGCATCAGAGACCAGCTGGACTTCTTCAACCTTTGCCGATACCCGAATGGAAGTGGGAGCATATCACCATGGATTTTGTGACGGCATTACCTCGGAGTCCCAGGGGTAATAATGCTGTGTGGGTTATAGTTGATCGCCTCACCAAGTCAGCTTACTTCATACCATTCAGGGTAGGCCAGTCGACAGAGGTTCTGGCAGATAAGTATATGAAGGAGGTGGTTCGTCTGCATGGAGTTCCAGTTAGTATTGTGTCAGATAGAGACACCAGATTCAGATCTCATTTCTGGGAGAGTCTCCAAGAAAGTCTGGGAACTCGTCTGAAATTCAGTACTTCTTATCATCCTCAGACAGACGGACAATCTGAGAGGACTATCCAGATCCTTGAAGATATGTTGAGGGCTTGCATGATTGACTTTGGGGGATCTTGGGAAGACCATCTTCACTTGGCTGAGTTTTCATATAACAACAGCTACCAGGCAAGTATTAAGATGGCACCCTTTGAGGCATTGTATGGTAGGAAGTGCCGATCACCGATTTGTTGGGATGAAGTCGGTGAGAGGAGTCTTTTGGGACCAGAGATTCTGATGCAGACTACAGAGAAAGTCAGGGTTATCAGAAATCATCTCAGGGCTGCTCAGAGTAGGCAGAAGAGTTGGGCAGACACTCGGAGAAGGCCATTGGAGTTCCAGGTTGGAGATCATGTATTCTTGAGGATATCACCTACCAAGGGAGTGATCCGGTTCGGTGCTCGTGGGAAACTAAGTCCAAGGTATATTGGCCCATTCGAGATCCTGGATCGTGTGGGAGATGTGTCCTATAGTTTGGCATTACCGCCATCTTTGGACGGGGTGCATAATGTCTTCCACGTGTCTCAGTTGAGGAAGTATGTCAGGGATGACAGCCATATTCTGGATCATTCCGAGCTGGAGCTACAACCGGATTTATCATACCAAGAACAGCCGTTGGCCATTCTGGATAGGAGTGTCAAGACACTGAAGAACAGAGCTATTCCATTGGTATTGGTGTCATGGAACAGGCATGCGCCAGGAGAGGCCACTTGGGAGCGTGAGGACGTTATCCGGGAGCGTTATCCTCAACTTTTCACATCTTGATTGGGTAAGACTCTTTTCTTCTACTCTTCTTTACCGTTATCTTTCCTTGTATCCATATCTATCTGTTGCTTTTCCTGTTATCTTTCACCTTATGAAATTTCGAGGACGAAATTTTTGTAAGGTGGGTAGATTGTAATACCCCTCTCCCGGAATACGTACTTAGTTACGTATTCAGTCTTTCGATCGTATTTTCCGATCTACCATCCGTATTTGACCAATTTCAATTCCAAATATCATTTTCCAATATTTTAGATTTTATGTGATTTTCTGGAATTTTCTGGAATTAAAATGAATTTCTTCAAGACCGGTGTCGGCCAGTATCGCTGACCGATTTCCGAATTTTTATCTTCCAAACTGTTAGGAATTTTTAGAAAGTCCTTTAGACTTTATTGCTTAGAATCATATTTCCTGCTTATACTCTTTTTCTGAGAATTTTATAAATTTATGAAAATTCTTTCGGAGTCGGTAAATAACTGATTCCGGGATTTTTAATTAAAAATCTATACAATATTTCTTCAAACGAATTTCACCATGAGTCTTCAAATATTATTCTTGATTTTTGGTAAAATTTTCAGACCAATCCGAGATACTTGAAATTCGGACTTTTTTTCAAAAATTGCAAAATTCCAATTCCACTTCATTTCCACCTCATTTCCACTCACCACTTCACCTAACCCCACTCACTCTCTCCCTCTCCCACAGCCGGCCATGTGTCCAAGAGGGGACACCTCACCCCCACATTTTTGCAAGAAAACCCTCCACTTCCATCATAATCCCAACCTCTTTGCAAAGATCCCAAAACTATAAATTCAATCCATTTGCAAATTTCCCCTTTCTCCTTCATTTCTTCACAAGAGAAGAAACTCTCCAAGATCTCCTTCTTCCTCACAAACCCTAGCTCCAAGTGAACACCCAACCTCTTCATCTCCACCTCAAGATCACTAGGGCTTCATCAAGGGAGCTCAATTTCAACCATCTCTTCCCAAGGCAACTCCAAGAACAAGTTCTTCGACCTCGAGCTTCAACAACAAGTGTGGAGTGAAGCAATCATCTCCATCCTTGGATCTAGACTCAAGTCCAACCTATCCTGGTGAGTTTCTTACTCACCAAGACCTAGTTAACACTCCACCTGCTTAGGGTAGAGATCCATGTACACTTATAACATAAAAATCCAATTTTTAGGTCATCTAAGCTCAAACCCAACCTCTCATGTCAATATATCACACACCAAAGCTAGACCCTGTTCTGGTGTACTTGTAGTAGTAGATCAGGTCCTCTAATGCCACAAAAATCTTACCTTTAAACTGTTAGAACCAACCCATGTGAGAATTCTGATCTGCTCACTGTTCTTCACAGTATTAGTCGACTCATCATAGGAACTAGTCGACTAGAACACTTAGCTGAAACTTAGTTTTCTGGAAAAACCCAGTATTAGTCGACTTGCCCCAAATATTAGTCGACTAACAAACTCTCTGGAAACCCATATTAGTCGACTCCTGAATTCACCTAGTCGACTAATCCATCTTGGACCAGAAAACCCAACTTTCTGTATCAGCAGACTTAGTCGACTTAAGTGTCCATTAGTCGACTAGAACTCCCTATTAGTCGACTAACCTTCCTACCCTAGTCGACTAACTTTCCCTGAAACAGAATTCTAACTCTCTGTATCCCAGTATTAGTCGACTAACCCTTACCCTAGTCGACTAATCCTGACTGTGTGTCATAGTTAATTTCTGTTCTGAATTTGGTTCTTATACTTGATACATGTGTATTATATCTTGCTTGTTCATGCTTCAATACTGGCTCAACATGACTTATTACTGAATGGATGTATCTCTTGTTACCTCATGACTTATTATTGCATATACTCGTTCCATGACATGTTAAACAATAATATCACCACTTGTCATGCCATCTCTTAAAACTAAGCATGATACACTTGACTTTTACATAAAAAGCACCAACTTACATATGGGTCGGGGGAAATATGCGGATATCGATACGTGTTCGTGTTTACAGTGGCTTTTAGGTATATTGTACAATTACTGTTCCGGTCTTACCTGTGGTACTCCAGGGGACCGAGGGGAGTGCTTTCTCCTTTCCTGTTTACTGTCATGACAAGGGCATACATAAGTCCCTCCTGTTTAGCCTTGCGGCAGGTTCCGTCTTCAAGCAACGGAACAATCCTGGGCCATGGTCCCGGGTATGCACGGGACCCACTGTAAACATAGTTCGTCGATACAACCGCTGTTTCCAATAACAACCTTGTTTCACTAGGATATGGATCTATGTGCTCTGGGACGCTGGGTCACATAGCTAGATATCACAGTAAGACAAGTAATAATAATAAGACGTTAATTGTAGATTTGTTGCATATGATCTTACCTTATTGAGTTTACATCGCTTGTTATTCGTTGCTATTTATTGTAACTTCATTACCTTTATTCATGATCCTTATGTCACTTGACTATCTTTTATTTGTTTTATATGTCTTGACCCTTTGGATTTGCATATTCAGATTCCGAGGCCTGGGTCGAAGTGGAGCCATCCACCGAAGATCAGGCTTTCTTTAGTGAGCAGGCAGATTAGCTCGGTCCTCGTGCCAGACTCTTCCTTTTGGTTCACGGGATCTCCATCCATTTCGTGAGCATTTTTGTATTTTTGGTTATATAGGATTCATTTTGGACTTGGGTTGTGATAAAGGACACTTGTAAAGTGATTTTGCTTATCATAACTTGTATAGCTTTGTATTTATCTTTTGTAAGTTGGCATATGAATATACCACGCTGTGTGTTGTACTCTGATACTTGTTGTACTTAATGCTTAGCGTATATACGTGGGGGCACCATCTGACCTACGTATATGCGTTGCAGTGACGTTCCCGTATCATTGGGATCGGGGCGTTACACTTTATAATGAAAATCATTTTAAACTTGAACATGATTGGGAGGATTAGTTATATGATGTATACACTTGATCATTATTGGTGTTTCAATTGGTATCATTGAAATTCTTTCAATTGGTATCAATTTTGACCTTTCTTGTATACTCATATATGTTTGTATGTGTGTATGTTTTTCAATTCCAATAGTATGAATTTCGATTGGTATTTAACTTTTCATACATATATATATATTGTTTATGCTAAACCTTGAGCTTCAACTTTGCTTAAATTGATTCAATTTTCAATTGGTATCTTTTTAACAAGCTTATGCATGTGTTTTGTTGGTATTTCATAAAGGGGGAGAAAATTCGTTTTTCATATTTCAATTGGTATTTATATTTCCACTCCCTTACTTTATGATAGAAAATAGTCATTTCATTTGATATCATATACTTAAAAAGAAAAATACTATCTTTTGATATCAAGATGTTTATTTGAATGTTTTAAAATTGGTATCTCAAAATTTTGTTTTAAAGATAAGTACAAAATGTTTGATTTATATTGCCTATATGCAAGGAGAACTTAACATCTCTTCTACATATATATTCATGATGAGTGTATCTTGTATTGAAGAGCTTGACAATCTCTTCTTTATGTGATACACGTGTGTAGGGGGAGCTTCACATCTCCTCTTATGCATTACATAATATGTGTTATGTGAATTAGGGCTTGTCATCCCTCTTTCATATAATGTATATATGTAGGGAAGTTACTTTACCGTCTTCCTCTTCATGAGTGTATATCGCATATACCATTTATTTGTTGATCTATGTTTACTTTCAATTGGTATCAAGATGCTTCGTTGACATATTTTCAATTGATATCCTAATTGATTGTCACCCCTATTTGGTTTTTTTTTTTGTTTTAGACAAAAAAGGGGAGAACATTATTTTGATTAACCCTTTTGTTGATTCATTGTTTCGAACAAAAAGGGGGAGAAAAATTTATTGATTTAGTTTGCTTTTACCCCTTTATAGATGATTGATTCTTTGTATTAAAAAGGGTGAGACGATTTTGTTTTGTTTTGATTGTTTACCCCTTTGTTGATGATTGACAAAAAGGGGGAGAAAAATTTTGAGTTTGATTGTGTTTTATATATGGATATTTATGTTTTGCATATATTAAGTTTAATTTAGTTTAATTTTAATTGGTATCTAGAGCATGTTTTGTTTTTGAACATTTCATTGGTATCTAGAGCCTTTTATTGTTTATGCATGATTATGCATTGTCATTCATTACATGTTTATTGTTTATTTGCTTATGCATGAGTTAAGGAGAAGCTTCTTTGAAGCTTAACTTTAATCCATGCATATATAACTCCATGAGTTTTGTCATCATCAAAAAGGGGAAGATTGTTGGCCCGGAGGCCTTCCTCTCTAGTTTTGATGATGATTAACTCATGTAGTTATGTTTACTAATATTCTTGTGTTTTTTAGTCTCAGATCATTAATCAAGATATTAGTTGGTGATTAGCTTCAACAAAGGAGTTTTTGGAGCTTTCACAAGTGATTCCGGTGCCCGAGCTTCAAGATCATACCTTTGCACTCGGTGGATCACGTTTGGAACCAAGCCGACTTGAAGATGGAAGATCATCAAGAAGACTTAGGTATCCTAGTTTAGGTTTGTGTGTTTTAGATCCATGTGTAAAGCTTACTATAGTTGATATGCTCAAGTGCACAATACACACACGTTTTATGTTTGGATATTGGTTTTTCGGTTTTTAGTTTAACCGATATTTGTCTTCATGAATAGTTGATCAAAACAAGTTTAATTGGTTTATGTATAGTAGATTCATTCTATACATGCATGCTTAACTTCTTAGACAAACTTATTTTGACTATCCTATTCATGTGTTGAAAAATACAAGTTTGATAAAATACAAGTTTTGGTTTTTGGTAAAAATGATAAGACACAAAAATAGTTTCATATGCTTGATATTTGAGCTAAACTTTTTATCACATGTTTATGTATCAATGCAAAATGATAAAATTATTTTTGGGCATTTTTACAAGAGATAAAAGATTTTTAGAAATATTTTTAACAAGCGTTTCTGACCCAGAACTGTGCTGACAGACCAAGCCGGTCGACCGGGCGGTCGACCGACGTGCACAGACTTGTGCACGTCTGCTGGCACAGTGCGCCGGTCGGCCGAGCGGCCGACCGGATCAGAGAGCCTTGCTCTCTGTATCTGGGCGGTCGGCCGAGTGGCCGACCGGATCAGAGAGTCTGCTCTCTGTATCTGGGCAGTCGGCCGTGCGGTCAACCGGGTTGCCCCAACGGTCACATTTCTGACCGCTGACGGTCGGCCGGTCGGCCGGCTGACCGCTAGGCCTGTCAGGTTGCCAGATCAGCCTAACGGCTAGTTTCTGTTTTGGCCTATATAAACCCATTTCTTTGGGATTTTGGCTAAGATTTTAGAGCTAAAATTTCCTTACTTCTTTAGTGTTTTAAACAAGTTTTCAAAAGAGTTTTAAGTGCCAAAAGATCAATCTTATTTGTTTTAAGTGTTTTGTTTCTTTCAAAGAAATTAGGGTTTTGGGAATTAGTTTTTGATCTAAATTTCTATATCATTTTTGGTGTTTTCCCAAGAGAATTTTTTTGATCAAAACACTTAGTTTTTCCACACTTGAGCTATATCATCTATCCTATTCTATTAGGATCTTGTTTTTGTTGGAACTTATTTCGATGACTTTGTGAAGCATTTCATTTGGAGCTCTAACACATGACGAATCAAGAGTTCTACATGATCAAGATGTCCCAAGGAGAGTTGATATGATGTATTTTGTAAAGATGAAATAGCATGTAAAAAGCCTTGACACACACACCATATCAATGTCCATTAGTCGACTAATACTTATGACAAGTCGACTAATAACATGTGTAATCGACTTGACCCATACCCTAGTCGACTAGTCAAGTGTCCAAAATCAGACCCAACTCTCTGTTTCTGCATTAGTCGACTTAACAGTCAAACATAGTCGACTAATAGCAAAGTGTAGTCGACTTATCCCTTGCCCCTAGTCGACTAATCCCTGGTCCAGTCGACTTGTTGTTAGTTGCAGTCGACTTGATTCAGTTAATTCAGAAAACTGTCACTCAACTAAACTTGGCCTAGTCGACTTATAGCCAAACCTAGTCGACTAATAGTAGGAAATTTGCCTAGACTAGTCGACTAACTCCATAGGCAAGTCGACTATAGGCAGTTTCTGACTGTTGGACAGTTTTCGTTATCTGGTCTTTTGTGCAACGAATTTCAACGTTCCTATCATTTGAATTGCTCCTATAACTACCCTAACTAACCCTAGTCTATAGCTATATAAAGGGTAGTTAGTCCAAAGGCCATATACCAAGAAAAATCTTCAGTTTTCCAAAGCCAAAATTCTGTCATAATCTGAAAACTATTTTTTCAACTTCTGTTCTTCACCAAAAGATATTTTCATTGTGAAGTTCTCTGAAGTTTCTCCTATACTAGACCTTGTCCACGTTCACACATTGTACCAAGGCTTATAAGAAAGTTGTAATACTCAAAGTAAGCATTGTACACGGGTGGCTTCTTGGTGTAGAGGCAGTTGTACAAGGTGAAGGTATTCTCTTGGTGGAAGAGAAGGTGTTCTCTTAGTGGAAGAGAAGGTGTACACATTTGGCAAAGGGGATTTGTCAAGTGGTGTGCATGGTTGTGATTTTGGGTGTACAAAATCAAGGATAAAGGAAAATCTCAAGCGGGTGGCTTGGGGACTGGATGTAGGTCACAAGGACCGAACCAGGATAAATCTCCCGTGTTTGCGTTTGTCTAACTTTCTGAGATTTACTTTTTCTTTTATTGCATGTTATTTATTTGTTTAACTTAATCCTTCTTGTTAGTATTTGTGTTGACTTTGTTGTTTTAGATCAATAAGTGCCAACAGAGAAAGTTCCGCATTTGGCTCATCTCGGGTCCAACAATTGGTATCAAAGCGAGGTCCTACAATTGGTATCAGAGCTGGTCTTACATTTGGTATCTAGTCAACAACAAGGATGGCAACGGAGTTTTCATCATCCCAATTCAAAGAAGGACATTTTACACAACGTCCACCGCTATTTGACGGATCCAACTACAACTATTGAAAGTGTAGAATGAAGATCTATTTGCAATCGCTCAACTACGAACTTTGGAACATCGTTGAAGCATCGTACACCAAGCCAACAACCAACTACAACACTTGGAGTGAAGATCAAAAGAAGAACGCGAACCTTGACGCCAAAGCGATGAATGCCTTGTTCTGTGCCTTAACCAAAGAAGAGTTCAACCGTGTGTCAACAGCCACTTCTGCACATCAAATATGGCATACTCTTCAGGTAACACACGAAGGCACAAATAAAGTTAAGGAATCTAAAATATCTGTTCTTGTCAACAGGTTTGAATTATTCAAAATGGAGGAGAATGAAACCATATCCGAAATGGTTACAAGATTCACCGACATTACCAATACCTTAGCATCCCTTGGAAAGGACTACACCCAAGTTGAAAGAGTTCGTAAGATCCTTCGTGCACTCACACCAGAATGGGAGAAGAAGACAACCACCATTGAAGAGGCGAATGATCTCTCAACTTTGTCGTTAGAAAACCTAATTGGTAATCTAATGGCATATGAAGTGCAGTTAGAAGAAAGAAAGAAGGACGAACGACAACACCGTTCAAAGAAGAAAGAACTCGCCTTCCATGCATCCTCCGACACGGACGATTCCAATGACGATGAAGAGGAGATGGCAATGCTTTCAAAGAAATTCAGGAGATTCCTAAAGCAAGGTAAAATCAAATGCTTTAATTGCAATAAATCAGGTCATATGAAGATGGATTGCCCTTTGCTAAAGAAGAAAGATAAATACAAGAGCAAAAAGTTCAGAAAGAAGAAAAACTACGAAGCAACATCAGAATACAGTGATTCATCTTCCTCGGATGAAGAAGAAACCACTGAACGTGTCAACCTATGTTACATGGCACTAGAAAATAATGAGGTATCATTTTCTGAACTTTCTGATGCATTTCATGAATTGTTTATTGATCTGAAAAATGAAAATTGAAAAATAAAGTTTTATCAAAGGAAAATGAAAAACTTTTAAAGGAAAATTCATGTTATGCTTTACAAGTATCTTCTATAAATTCTCAACAAGATGAGTTTGAAAAAGTCATATCATCTTTGAAAAATGAAAATGAGAAATTTATAATAGAGAACATTTTTCTGAAAAAGGAAACTAAGTCTTTGAATGAAAGGATTTCTATTGGATAAAGACATGTTAGTTTTCAAAAAGAGATATGAAGATCTTTTGCAAAATGTGACTAAGTTCAATAAAGGAAAAGAAAAATTGAATGATTTATTATCTTTTCAGAAGTGGTCACATGATAATCATTATGGTATTGGATATAATGAAAAATCTTCATATGTTAGTAATCCATATGTGAAAAGAAAGTCTAATCATGTTTCAAAAAGAATTAAGACAAAGTTTATATGGATTCCTAAGAATTTAAGTTTTCATGATAAAAATACATATATTGCATCATACATTCATGATATATGTGATTCTTGCAACTATGTGTATACTAACAGGTGGAAACCAAATTCTAAATGGATTTGGACTCCTAAAGGTTAATATGTTCTTTTATGTTTGGTACCATCTAACGTTTATCTTGCAGGTACCATGTAAAAGTTAATAAGAACATATATATATATTTACTAATATATTTGTTGCAGGGGGAGAACAAAGTCTTTCATATTTGTTATAACCCAATTTCTGCAGGGGGAGGAAAATATAACATATTTTCTGCAGGGGAAGCACTTGTGCACACAAAGCGTCATCATCAAAAAGGGGGAGAATGTTGGAACTTATTTCGATGAAGACTTTGTGAAGCATTTCATTTGGAGCTCTAACACATGACGAATCAAGAGTTCTACATGATCAAGATGTCCCAAGGAGAGTTGATATGATGTATTTTGTAAAGATGAAATAGCATGTAAAAAGCCTTGACACACACACCATATCAATGTCCATTAGTCGACTAATACCTATGACAAGTCGACTAATAACATGTGTAGTCGACTTGACCCATACCCTAGTCGACTAGTCAAGTGTCCAAAATCAGACCCAACTCTCTATTTCTGCATTAGTCGACTTAACAGTCAAACAAAGTCGACTAATAGAAAAGTGTAGTCGACTTATCCCTTGCCCCTAGTCGACTAATCCCTGGTCCAGTCGACTTGTTGTTAGTTGCAGTCGACTTGATTCAGTTAATCCAGAAAACTGTCACTCAACTAAACTTGGCCTAGTCGACTTATAGCCAAACCTAGTCGACTAATAGTAGAAAATTTGCCTAGACTAGTCGACTAACTTCATAGGCAAGTCGACTATAGGCAGTTTCTGACTGTTGGACAGTTTTCGTTATCTGGTCTTTTGTGCAACGAATTTCAACGTTCCTATCATTTGAATTGCTCCTATAACTACCCTAACTAACCCTAGTATACAGCTATATAAAGGGTATTTAGTCCGAAGGCCATATACCAAGAAAAATCTTCAGTTTTTCAAAACCAAAATTCTGTTATAATCTGAAAACTGTTTTTCCAACTTCTGTTCTTCACCAAAAGACATTTCCATTGTGAAGTTCTCTGAAGTTTCTCCTATACTAGACCTTGTCCACGTTCACACATTGTACCAAGGCTTATAAGAAAGTTGTAATACTCAAAGCAAGCATTGTACACGGGTGGCTTCTTGGTGTAGAGGCAGTTGTACAAGGTGAAGGTATTCTCTTGGTGGAAGAGAAGGTGTTCTCTTAGTGGAAGAGAAGGTGTACACATTTGGCAAAGGGGATTTGTCAAGTGGTGTGCATGATTGTGATTTTGGGTGTACAAAATCAAGGATAAAGGAAAATCTCAAGAGGGTGGCTTGGGGACTGGATGTAGGTCACAAGGACCGAACCAGGATAAATCTCTCGTGTTTGCGTTTGTCTAACTTTCTGAGATTTACTTTTTCTTTTATTACAAGTTATTTATTTGTTTAACTTAATCCTTCTTGTTAGTATTTGTGTTGACTTTGTTGTTTTAGATCAATAAGTGCCAACAGAGAAAGTTTCGCATTTGGCTCATCTCGGGTCCAACAATTGATATCAAAGCGAGGTCCTACAGTTTTGTGGAAAAGAGAAAAGAAAGAGAGATTGTTTGTGGTTGAAAGATACCACCAAGTTGTAAACCTTTTCATTGTTGGGTGCTCCCTCTTTGGTAGAGGTTGAGGTTTGGTTTGCTCCCTCTTTGGTAGAGGTTGAGGTGGTTGGTTTGCTCCCTCTAATGAGAGGTGGAGTTTGGTTTGTAAACCCTCTTCGGTAGAGGTATTGGTTGTTGTTTGGCTACGGGCCTACCCCTCGGTTGTGAGGCGGTGTTTGAGAGAGGAGTTCGGTTCTCCTATTGTTGTAACAAATCCTCCTCGGTGGAGGTTCCCTCGATGGGAGATAGTGGATTGGAAATCCTTCACGATGGTAAAGGCGGGGATGTAAAGCTAGGGGCTCGAACCTCGAAACATATCTTTGTGTTTGCGTTTGATCCATTGTCTCTCTAACTCTCTCTCTTTATATTGTGCATAGCATCTTTCACTTCATTCATATTATTCATATTGCTTGTGTTGCCTTGCATTGTTTCATATTGCCATATCCATTATATGCTTGTGTGTGTGCCTCACTTACACTTAACCACAAGAGCTTCATATAGCACCTCAACACATATTTAGGGGAATCAAGAGGAGTTAGTCCAGAGCCCCTCACGGGGAATTCGGCTACTCTTGTTTGTTGTATTAAGTGTGTTGCAATATTTGATTAAGCTTCCGCATTTAGCGCACTTAGTTTCTAGATTAGCATTTACACCTATTCACCCCCCTCTAGGTGTTTTTCAAAGTCTTCTCTTGAAAAATTTTCACTCGAGAAACTTCTTCTCTTACTTGACTTGGTCCAAACCTTGATCCAATGAGTTAGACTCCTCTTGAGCACTTGATGCAACCTTGATGTGCGAGCTCTTTTAACAAGTGCTAGCTCCAAAACTTGACTTTAAAGCACTCCAAAACTTGACTTTAAATCCGTTGTTGAAGCTAAAACACCAACTAAGATCTTGATCAAATATCTGACACTAATTAAACACAAGATCATTAGTACATAACTACATGAGTTAATCATCATCAAAACTAGAGTGATGGGCCTTTGGGCCAACAATCTCCCCCTTTTTGATGATGAAAAAACTCATGGAGTTATATATGCATGGATTAAAGTTAAGCTTCATAGAAGCTCCCCCTTAACTCATGTATAACAATAAACAAATAGATATTCAATAAAGTGCATAAAACTAAATAAATATATATGCATAAATAGGGTGAGAGAAACATGCATAAATCAATATTCCTTTTCCCAAAAACCTTCTCCCCCTTTTTGTATAAACTTTCAAAATCATTTCAAAATCATTCTCTCCATTTTGTAAAACATAAAATGCATAAACTCTATATATGCATATATAAACTCAAAATCATTCTCCCCCTTTTTGTCAATCATCAACAAAGGGGTGAAAAATAAATCAACAATAAGGATATATATGCGATATATATTCATGAAGAGGAAGACGTAAAGTTAGCTTCCCTGCATACATACATTATATGAAGAAGGGATGACAAAACCCTAACTCACATAAAGTATAATATATAATGCATAAGTGGAGATGTTAAGCTCCCCTTACACACGTGTATCACATAAAGAAGAGAAGTCAATCTCCTCAATATAAGATACACTCAACATGAATCTATATGTAGAAGAGATGTTAAGCTCCCATTGCATATAGGTAATACATATCAAAACATTTTTAATATAAATTTTGATAATAGATAAACAAATTTTGAATTTTTTCTTAAATCAACAAATCAATTTTGAGATATTACAAGATTTTGATACCATTTGAAATTGGAGAATTGTGATACCAATTGAAATTGAAACATTTGTAAATTTTGATACCGATGAAAGTAAATTATTTTATATTTTGATACCAATTGAAATATATGATAAATTTTGATACCAAATAAAACGTAAAACATTTTTGATACCAATTTTGATACCAATTGAAATACATGGTAAATTTTGATACCAAAAAGGTAAAACATTTGTGATACCAATTGAGATTTAAACCCAATTGGAAATCGAAACATATTGATACCAATTAAAGTATATTGAAAATTTTGATATCAATAAAAATACCAATTGAAAATAATGCATAGGCTCATTAAAATACAAATTGAGATACCAATTGAAATCAAGATTTAAATCAAGCCTAAGATAAACATAATTTGTGCTTTAAACATGTAAATATATTATAAATCAAGCACAATCAAATCATATATATGTATGAAAATGAAAATACCAATAGAAATTGATATTATTTGAAATTTGAAGCATACATATATAGAAAGCAAAATATGAATATACAAAAAAATATCAATTATGATACCAATTGTAAATATAATGAGAATCAAGTGTATAACTCATAATTATCCACCCTTTTCATGCACATAATAAAGATATTTAATTTGAGCATACAAGGCATGATCGCCCATCCATCCGTCCTTTTAGGATAGAAGTTCTCAAAAATAAGATTTGAAAATAGTTGTATTGTGAAAACACTACCAAATGAAGGATAAATAATTAGTTAAAGTAATTTTTAAAAAACTAGTTAAAGATCCTTCAAACATGAAAGCAAATCATATATATCTCATGAATCATACTAAATACATAAAAGTTGATACTCGAAATCTATAAAGCTCATAAAAGTGCTCATGAAATAAAGTCATAAATAAACAAGGAAATAATGTGAGTGTACAAGCATCATGTGAATAGCATATTCATGAAAATAGTCGATGAGGCTCAAAAACATCAAACAAGTGAAAATCATGAAAATTCATTTTTCATTAAAAATAAACTTCAAGGTATATGTATGATTTATCCAAAACAAAAAATATGCATACATTTCTCAAACACAAAAAAGTCCTTAATAGTATTTGCATGAAGGTAAGTGACTCAGGGGTATACATGTATATTTATTAGTTTTAGATAAATATAACATATACATGAAACAAAACATGCATAAGAATAGGGAAAACAAGTTAAAATGTATGAATCATCATAATTAGGTTATACATGTACATGTAATGAGTACAAATGAGCAATGAAGTGCAAACATATAGGAATCAAATGTTGCTCACTACTTGCACAAGTATATACACAAGTTTTGACAAAAACTACATCTAAATAAGTATTCACCTCATTAAATACAATATCAAAAACATGATAAAAACATATATCTCAAAGCATATAAACTAAAATAGGAATTTAGAGATAGTTACTAAAACCACAAGTACTATTCTCTAAGTCTCCAAATATGGTGGTCCTCCCACCAAACTTCCTTGATAGCGGTGCATCAATTTTGTATGTCCATTAGCCTATGCATCCACCACTAAGACACCAATCCTCTCACGTCATGTGAGAGCCCACACCTACATCAAACACAAAAAGTGGGGATTTTTGGTACCCATTTTCTTTTGGGTCCACGGGGGTTAGCATTGTTCGGAACCTAAACATTTTTATTAGCAAAATTTAAAGAATTTACCTTATCATAACAAAACTTTGCTAAATGGCCTTTGCGGCCGTAATGTATACATTTGTGCACTCTAGTATGCACATGAGAGTGAGTGTGATCATGATACACAAAGTGTGCATATGTGTGCCGTGGGTGATGTGCATGAACATGTGGAGCTTGCTTTTTTGAAACAAGGTTTCCAATTTAAAATGATTAAATGCACAATTGCTCAAAGTTGAGCTCAAATAGTCTATTCTATTTTTCAAAATTTAATCTCATTTTTATTGATAGTAGCATGAAAAGCATGGTCAACAATCTTTTTCTTTTTAGAAACATTTTCTTTTTCTTTTGAATTAATTTTTCTTTTTAAAGAGTTGTTTTCTTTCAAAACAATTCCTTTTCTTTTTCCACCAAAATAATCTTATTTTTCAAACAACTATTTCCTTCACAAAGATCATTTAATTTAGAAGTCAAGGAAATATTATCCTTTTTCAACATATCATTTTCTTTTGAAATGCATTACAATCTATTTTGAAAAGAATCTTTTTCTTTTATCATGGAATCAAATTTATTTTTCAATTTTTTATTATCCTTTTTAAGCACCTCATATTTTTCAAGAAGTTGTTGACAAAATGATTCAAGCTTATCATAAAACATGTCAATATCTTCTTCTATCTCGGATTCGGAGTTTACCTCAAGGGGGTTATCCCCTTGGACCATGTAGCACAAGTTGAAAACATTATTTCCATCATCTGAGTCACTCCCTGCATAGTATTACTTTTGTTCGCCAAGAGAGACTATAGTGTTCCATACTACAAAAGCCGAGTCAAAGTTAGAAACCTTAGATAAATATTCATCATTTAGGGTTGACTTTAAAGCATGGATGGCTTTTGCATTAGCCTCTAGATGTTTGCCATATAAACAACATGAATTGTTAATAGTGGCAAAATAAATATGAATACCTAAGGCTTTAAGGTACATAGACATCTTAACTTTCCAAGTTTGGATGTTAAGAATGTCAAACATGGGAGGTGACATGAAATCTATGTGTGTGTAAACAAATATTGTGATTAGCTATAAACGAGGATCTTTAACTCAAGGTGTTTAGACCCAAATCAAGAGCACCAAACTCTGATACTAATAGAAATCACCTAGAGGGGGGTGAATAGGTGACTAGCTAATCTAATAGTGAATTAATGCGAAATTAAAACTATTTATGCAAACTAAAAATTCTTAAACTAAACGCACTTAGTATAACACAAGAGTGTAGCCGGATTCCCTATGAAGGGCTCTGAACTATCTCCTCAAGATTCCTCTAGATAAGAGTTGAGGTGCCACTATGGCTCTCTTGGTTGAATACAAGTGTGAACAAACAATCCCCAATAGTTTAACAATATTGGCATAAGTATATCAAGCAAGTAAAGATAAAGGCAAAATAAGCATGCAAGATATAAACACAAGTGAGAGATAGAGAGAGCAGTTGCAAACACGGGAGATTTGTTTTCAAGGTTCGAGCACCCTTGCTCTACGTCCCCGCCTTCAACACTATGAAGGATTTTCACTAAAAACTGATTCCACCGGATTACTCGGTGTCGCAACACCTACAACGAGTTCACACTAGAACTCCTTGGACTCACTAGTCCCTCTCTTGTTCCCGCAAGAACTACACACCGCAAGCACACTAGCTTGCCGAGGCCGCACCTCTACACTGAGCTCTCACTAGAACTTGAAACAACGTGAACCCACAAGTCTGCCTCCTCAAATACAAGAATGAGCACTTGGTGATCTAAACACTTTGATCACCTAAAATCACTCTCACAATAACTCTCCTATAGGATTGATATAGTAATGAAAAGCTCAAGCATGTGTGAGAAAAACTAGGGTTGAATTGGTGGTGAAAAACTCAAGAAATCACTTTTGAAAAACTCTTAATAAACTCTCCTTTTGATTTGAAAATATTGACTCTAAAACATGTGGAGAAAACCATTGATATAGGTAGGAAAAACTAGCTCAAAAACTCTCTTGAAATCTTGTAGAGAACAGGCTAAGGGAAGCCCCTTTATAGGCTTCAAAAATGTGGCCATTGGAGGCCAACTCAGCAGATCTGTCCGCTGACGGTCGACCGCCCGGTCGACCGCCAACGGTCGAATTTCCGACCGTTGGGCAGATCGGTAGACCGGCCGGTCGACCGCAAACAGGCAATGACCTAGCGGTCGATCGCCTGGTCGACCGGGGCCATTTACAGAGAGCAGAGACTCTTTGTCGATAGACCGTATAGTCGATCGGCCCAAGCTGTGCAGGTTTGTGCACATCGGTCGACCGACTTTTGTCTCGGTCGACCGGAAGAAGGCCAGTCTAGCAATTTTCAAGGATTAAAAACATGTCATTTTACCTTCAATAAAATCTCATAAATTCACTAAAAATCTAAAAAAATAAGTTTAGTAATATACTTTGATATATAAACATGTATGAGTAAAAATCAAAACATGTTACAAACATTTTGAACTATTTTTCTAAAATAGAAGTTTTGCCTTAAGCAAAAATCTGTATTTTCTAAAATCGATTTTTTCAAAACTTCTTCAAATACAAAAACAGGATATTCTAAACACTTTTAAAGCTTAGTGTTTATGGATATGATCCACTACACATATATGATGAAATATCTACGTTTTTGACAATAGGCTCTAAAATAAGTTTTGATAAAAACACATGTTATATTTTGAGGCTTAAAAACCAAAACGTTATTTTTATAAAATGAAAACTCTTCTATGAAAACACATCTAAATCTTGTGTGTGAGTGTATATGAACTTGAACAATTCACTAACTAATCTATCCATTACATTTTATCTAAAAATAAAATCTTACTACAAATAAACGTAGACACAAGTCTTCTCTTGAAAAATCTTCACTTGAGAAACTTCTTCTCCTACTTGACTTGGCCCAAACCTTGATTCAATGAGTTAGACTCCTCTTGAGTACTTGATGCAACCTTGATGCGGAGTTCTTGAATCAACACGTGCTAGCTCCAAAACGTGACTTTAAATCCGTTGTTGAAGCTAAATACCAACTAAGATCTTGATCAAATATCTGGCACTAATTAAACACAAGATCATTAGTATTATAACTACATGAGTTAATCATCATCAAAACTAGAGTGATGGGCCTTTGGGCCAATAATCGTGGCCTAGATACAGAGAGCAGTAGCTCTCTCCCGGTCGACTGGGGCCATTTCCAGATAGCAGAACTCTCTGGCGGTCGACCGGGTCGGTCGACTGGTACTCCAGCCAAACAAGGCCATGCACGTTTGTGCACGTCGATCGACCGCCCGGTCGACCGCCCAGTCGACCCTCTGGCTCGGTCGACCGTGCGGTCGACCGGCAGAAGGCCAGAATAACATTTTTAGGGATTTAACACTTGATCTTTTTCCTTCAATAAAATCCCATAAATTCTCATAAATTCTACAAAAATAAGCTCATTGATATACTTTGAAATAGAAACATGTTTGAGTAAAAATCAAAACATGTTACAAATATTTTGAACTATTTTTGTAATATAGAAATTTTGCCTTAAACAAAAGTCTGTATTTTTCCAAATCGGTTTTTTCAAAAGTTTTCCAAAAACAAAAACAAGATATTCTAAACACTTTTGAAGCTTTGTGTATATGGTTATGACCCACTACACATATATGATGAATTATCTATGTTTAAGCTCTAAAATAAGTTTTGATAAAACACATGTATATATCTAAGCTTAAAAATCAAACCGGTATTTTCCAAAATGAAAACTCTTTTATGAAAACATATCTAAATCTTGTGTGTAGTGTATATAAACTTAAGCAATCCACCAACTAATCTATCCTTTACATTTTATCTAATAACCAAAATCTTGACACTTACAAATAAGACACAAGTCTTCTTGGAAATCTTCTCTTAAAGGTCTTCTTTTCCTTCTTGACTTGGTCCAAACCTTGATCTAATGAGCTAGACTCTTTTTGAGTACTTGATGCAGTCTTGATATGAGCTCTTGAATCAACACGTGCTAGCTCCAAACTTTGACTTGAAATTCTTTGTTGAAACTAAACACCAACTAAGATCTTGGTCAAATATCTGATACTAATTAAAGACAAGATAATTAATATTATAGCTACATGAGTTAATCATCATTAAAACTAGAGCGATGGGCCTCGGGCCAACAATCTCCCCCTTTTGATGATGATAAAACTCATGGAGTTATTGATCAGTCACATATATTGCATATATATTGTCACCTTACCACACCTTTTAGCTAATAAATTCTATTAATAAGTCTTCTTCTTCTTTGTTAAATGTAGGCCCAATTGCTAAAGGAAAAGAAAGAGAAACAAGCCCAAAAGCCCACCAAATTCTGGTTTAATTCAGAATAAATTCGAAATCAAGGAATCAGGGCAAATCTTGGTATATCAGAGAGGTTGAAAACTGGTTGAAATGAATCCTCCCAAATCAAGCGATTGAAGCCAACAATCAAAGGCAGTTTCGTCAAATCCTGGAGCAAAAACGAGAAAACCAGCAGAATATATGGGAGAATCATCAAATCAGGAGCACCCACCACTTGGGTGTGGCCATCTGGCCACACTTTCCGCGGCCCTAGCCGTGTTTTCACGGCTTTGTTAAAGTTATTGGGGGAGCATTTGCTCCCCCAATCTTCCTATGATCTCCCCCTCTGGTTTTTTCCTATAAATACCAGTTTCAACAGAGAAGAAAGGAGCGAAGACTAGGATTAGAATTTTTATTTATCCTTTAAGGTTTAGGCTCTTGTTAGATAGTACAAAAGTTATATTTTTGTTTTGCAATTTGTAGTTCTGTACAAATACCTGTGAGAGAGAGGAATTGAGGGCTTGTAACCTGAAGATTGAAGTGACATCAATACAAGAATCAAGCTACATTTTCTTCTACTCATTTTACAGTATGTCTTACTTTGATTACTTGCAATGTTCTTTATTTTTCATGAGTAGCTAAATCGGTTTTTTGGGCTCACTATTACTCCTCTCTCTGTTCCCTCTTCTTTTCGAATGGTTTTGATGAAATGACCCAATGAATCATTTGCATGCCTAACTTAAGTCTTTCTTCTTGAAAGTGTTCTTGAAGGCACATGAGGATGGGTTTAGATTTTTAACTTCTTGAACTTATTTTTATCTCATACTTGAACTTCTTGATGATTTAACATTCAACTCAAGACGATTTCTTAAAGAAAAGATTTAACCTTTCCAATCATCTTATGTGTTTTACTTAAAACTTTCTAGAATCAATCTTAAGTTTTGCCTATGATCAAGTTGAGGCATTAAGATTTTTAATTGAAGAACATGTCATTGAGTTGTGAGATAGTGAGCCCAGATTTTCTTCTTCATTAAAAACAACCAATCACTTTTCAAAGCTTTTTTTAAATCACCTTTTTCCAAAGCCTTCTCCAAAGTTGAAATTTCTCCTTTAATCATCTCCCTTCTTTCCATTCTCTTTTCATTAAAAAAGAGCACAATTCTTTGTTACTAAATAAAACACCGAAAAGCTTTCATCACATTCCTCCTCGTGGACACGACCCGTTAGCCCAAAACTCCACGGTAATCTCTTAACTCTTTGATTTTTAATCAAATTTTTGGCGCCGTTGCAGGGGAGGGAACGGTGTTTTTATTTTTTAACAAGTTTGGTATGTTGTTTCAGGGACTTCAAGATTCAGATCTAGCATTCAAGCTTTACAAGAGAAGACTTGCAAATTTTGTGTCCCTACTCTCGAAAGTAGGAAACAGAATTTCAACAAATTGCGTTGCAAAAGTTGTAAATTTCATTGGACTACTAAAACTCTTTTTTGCAGGACATTGCTCGTAAAAAATTAAGTTTTTGCACGTTATATTCTTGCTATATCTGCTATCCACCATCCCTGTTTTAATCTAACAGTAATTTGAGTGATTGTTAATTGCTTAAAAAACGTTTAGACTTGCATTCTAGGTATTTGTCTAATTACGTTTATTTTACAATTACTGCTGAAGATAGCTGGAGACAAGATATGTATGCATAGCATATAGTTTAGGAAACATTCTTGGGTGATATTTGCTTTTGAATGCTACTTTTCTATATCTTGCACACTTTACACAAATCAATTCTAAGGGCAAAACCCAAGTCAAGATAAGGTGGGGAAGTCATTACCCTTCCTTATCCCACAAACCATCTCCAAGCATGCACAACCTAAGTTTAAGTAAAATCTGATAGACGTTGGCCTTAGGGACATCTCAAACTCATAAGGAGATTATCCTAAAGGGGAAGGTGTTAGAATTTGACTCCTGCCAAATCAGTGTCTAGGAAGGGGATTAAGGGCCGAAAGCCCGAAGGTTGGTGGATACTTAATTAAGGAACGTCTTTGACGGATAACCTCCCACAATCTTGCCCTGACCTGGCTGATTAGCTTGTGGTCAAAGACTGCATTATACCTCCAGTGGACAATCAACCAGTTACGAGTTGTCTAGGTCAAGGTTACCTTAGACTAGGCTTGGTTGTTTTCTCTTCTTAACTATTGGTGAACTTATTTGTGATTGTGTTTGTGTATGCAAGTGTGGTCAAGAGACCCTAATTCATCTAGGTTAACTAGAAACACATCACCACCCAAGTTCGAAACAAGACCAGATTCGGTTATGGATCAACCGACATCTTTGCAGGATAGGTTCTATCCCATTAGAACATCACTTCCATCCTGCATCCAACTTCCAACGGTTGGTGAACACAACTTTGAGCTTAAGTAACAGTTCATCAATACACTCCCTAAGTTCCAAGGCTTAGAGTCCGAAGATGCTTATTTCTTCATAAGAGAATTTGAGAAAGTATGCTTAATGATGAAAATCTCACACGTTGCAGATGATGCTATTAAGTTGAGATTTGTCCCATTTGCTCTTAAGGACTTAGCCAAGAAATGGTTCTACAGCTTAGCGGCCGGCTCTATCACATCTTGGGATGGTTGCATCAAGGTCTTCTTGAAGAAATTCTATCCAATCCACAAGACCGCTCTCGTTAGGAAAAACATCATGCAGTTCAAGTAAGAACCTAGTGAACTATTTTGGAGGTACTTTGAATGCTTCAAAGACCTCCTTGTCCAATGTCCTCATCATGGAATAGAGAAATGGCGACAATGCCAAATTCTTTATGACGGTTTAGACTACTCGACCAAGACCCTCTTAGAAAGCATGTGCCAAGGGGGATTCTTGTAGAAGGATGAGCATGAAGGATGGGATTTGTATGAGAATCTATCTGAAAAGACCATCCAATGGGAACCTACTAGTGAAAGCTCTAGGAATCCAAACTCTATCTCTTCAAAAGGAGGTCTCTATTTAATTGAATCATTCATAACTAACGAGGCTAAGTTAGCTAACCTAGCGAGAAGACTGAAAACTTTAGAAATTAAGGAACCAAGTCCAGTCAATCAAGTCAGCCCGAACCAATTTTCAACTCCGGGTTGTACTTACTGTCAGCCCATGAATCATGTGTTTGAGGAGTGTCCTATATTTCAAGCTCACCAACACTTTTCTAAACTGATGAATGCGGCCTTTTCAAGGCCGAACAATGATCCTTACGCTCCAACGTACAATCCTGGCTGGAGAAATCACCCAAATTTCTCATGGAGCCAACAAAATAATGATCACCCACGGTCAAATCATGCAAACCACTTCCTTCATTCCAATAATTCTTCCAATCATCAACCCAACTTTTCCAATCACCCTCACAATTCTCCCAACAATTTTTCAAATTATCAACAAAATTTTCCCAACCAAGCTCCACCATCTTCCTTCTAGAATCCTCAACTCGAAAGGAGAATGACTGATTTTGAGAGAAACATGAAAAGGTACATGAAGAACAAAGATTCCCTCATGCAAACAATACACAGGCTAGAGGGTCAAATGAGCCAGTTAGCCAACCCACAACATGAGAGGCAAAAGGGTACCTTGCCCAATCAACCAATTATGAATCCTAGGAATTCACAACAAGCTCATTTGGTTGAGGATCAATCACTGAATCAATGTAATATTGTTCATACATTGAGGTCGGGAAAGAAAGTTGATAACCAAGTGTCAACACCACCTAATCCTAGTCAGCACAATCACACTTCAGCATCCACCTCATCTAATTCCACTCCTAAATTTGATGAATCTGAAAAAGATAAGTCAACCAGTCATGTGCACCAGCCTATAGCACCATTTCCTAGTAGGCTGAAAAATAACAAGCAAAATCCACACATGGATAAGATAATTGAGATCTTTAATCAAGTGAAGATAAATATGCCACTTCTTGATGCCATCCAACAAGTCCCATCTTATGCTAAGTTTCTTAAGGACATGTGCACCAAGAAGAGACTAATGTACCTAAAAAGGTCTTCTTAGCCACTAACATTAATGAGCTACTATCGGGTCCGATCCCTATTAAGTACAAGGATCCAGGTAGTCCAACCATTGCCTGCACAATAGGACAAGCCGAGATTAGTCGTGCATTTCTTGACTTGGGGGCAAGTATCAACTTGCTTCCATTCTCAGTTTATAACAACTCGGGTTGGGCGATCTTAGTCCAACTCGAGTCACTATCCAACTGGCTGACCGTTCAGTGAAAGTTCCAAAAGGGGAGATTAATGATGTCCTTATCTAGGTTGGGGAGTTTATTTACCCTATTGATTTCATAGTTCTAGAGACACAACCTGTGTCTAACTGTAATCATAGGGCTCAAACTCCTGTTATCCTAGGGCGACCATTCCTTGCTACTGTCAATGCCATCATCAATTGTAGGAATGGGTCCATGAGATTAACTTTTGGGGACATGACTAGAGAAGTCAATGTCTTCAGCTTAGAAAAACAACCTCGTAAGATAAGAGATCAAACATTTGAGGTAAACTTTGTTGTAAATAATTGTGATGAAGAGTGTGAAGATATAGAAGATGAGTCGTTATTTATTAATGAATTATTTAAGAATGAATGCGATTATCTTGATGAGAAGGCATATGTAGGAGATCCTAATGTTAGAGTACCTTTTAAAAAGGGAAAATTTGATTTCAATATCTTCACTTTCGATGAGCCAACCAATAATGTATCGCATGAGAATATAATTCAAGAACCTCCGATTGACATACTCTTTGAAAACCTCTTCGAAGAAGAACTCATGTGTTTGGATTAACCAACTAGGAATCTTTTAGTTAATTACACATCTCTAGGGGAAAATGTTGACCTATGCTTTGAGGAGATATATGGAACTGAGTTAGAATTCCTAGGCATTCATAGTGAGGAAGTTCCAACTGAAAAGTGTGGTGGTGATCAATTTTTGAATTATGAATGTAGAAATATGAGGAAGGAAAACCTAAAGAAGTTGAGACGGGGGAGGAAGAGAGCTAAAATGACAGAAAAATTGGCCTCCCCACTATGCCCTATAAAGAGGACCCATTGGAATGACGGGAAGAGAGCTAGAGAGATAAGATCAAAAAAGATCTAGGTGTGGGAGAAACTTTATGTTGTACATATTTCTGTATAATATATGCACCTCTTTTACATTTCATTTCATGCATGTATACATTTCTTTCATACATTGGGGACAATGCATGAGATAAGTGTGGGGGAGGGTTCTAACATGACTAATATAACTTCGCAAAAAAATGTAAAAAAAAATTGTAAAAAAAAATTGTATATATATATATATAAACTTTTTGAAAGGTAAGAACAATATTTTGATATATTTTTGTAAGAAATTAAGTCAATTTTAAGGAATAAGAAAATCATAATTATGATTTCTTACACTTGGTCAAAATAAGATGATTTGTTTGATTTTTAGGGTTAGGAAGAAAATTTGTGAAAGTAATTTAGTCTTAATATTTACTTTGATGAAATATGCACACTAAATACACTTACACACTTAGGGTTTAAAAACAAAGACTTTATGCCTTATAAAAAAAAGTATATATGTATGAAAAAAAAAGAAAAAAATAATAAACAAATCTAATTATTGATTAGCTAGGTACTTTGGCCTAAGCAAGCCTTGGTATTTATGCAAAAGATAATTAGATAAGTTTGAAAATATATATATATATAAATCCTCTGATTAGGCTAAGTATTTGTGCCTCATGAAGTATTCACGCCTAAAAGGGGTACATTTTATAAATAAAAACCTTGGTTTTGTGGCCTTGTTTGCTTGAGAGTTTAAGTCCTTAGGGGTGTTTTCTCACCTGGTGCCCTAAAACTGTCCAGTTTGGATGTCACCAACTAAAGGCTCGTTACATGGGGCAGATTAAAAAGCCTAATGAAATTGAGGAATAAATTTCACCAAAAATAAATATAAATAAGGCATAGGAGTTAATGTTAAAGAACCCTTAGTCAACTTCACAGTCACGATGGTGCATACGACTCAGGGTAAATTAATAGAGTAGATGAGAAGTACAATTTGACTCCTTACTTTGATTGATGACGTTTTTGAATAGAGACTGAGTTTCAGAATGAAAAATTTGATATTCCTAAATCTTATAGATTACTTAAAGCCTTACAAATATACTTCAAATATTTTCTCCTTTAAAAATGCTCTTCAAAAATACTAACATTTTTTATGGATTTTGTGGGTGCAATCCATTGAAAACCCTCACGAGACAGAACTCGTCCTCTAGGGGTAACCTAGAGGTTTAACGGCTTGTTGCACATGCTCAGTGCAATCGAGTGACCCGCAAAAGTGGTCTAATAATTGATTAGAATTAATCTGATGTTTTGCTCGAGGGCGAGCAAAAGATAAGTGCGAGGGTGTAATCAGTCACATATATTGCATATACATTGTCACCTTACCACACTTTTTAGCTAATAAATCCTATTAATAAGTCTTCTTCTTCTTTGTTAAATGTAGGCCCAATTGCTAAAGGAAAAGAAAGAGAAACAAGCCTAAAAGCCCACCAAATTCTGGTTTAATTCAGAATAAATTCAAAATCAAGGAATCAGGGCAAATCTTAGCATATCAGAGAGGTTTAAAACCGGTTGAAATGAATCCTCCCAAATCAAGCGGTTGAAGCCAAAAATCAAAGGCTGTTTCGTCAAATCTTGGAGCAAAAACGAGAAAACTAGCAGAATATATGGGAGAATCATCAAACCAGGAGCACCCACCACTTGGGTGTGGCCATCTGGCCACACCAGGGCCTTGGAAACGCGGCCCTAGCCGTGTTTCCGTAGCTTTGTTAAAGTTGTTGGGGGAGCGTTTGCTCCCCCAATCTTCCTATGATCTCCCCCCTCTGATTTTTCCCTATAAATACCAGTTTCAACAGAGAAGAAAGGAGCGAAGACTAGGATTAGAATTTTTGTTTATACTTTAAGGTTTAGGCTCTTGTTAGATAGTATAAAAGTTTTATTTTTGTTTTGCAATTTGTAGTTCAGTACAAATACCTGTGAGAGAGAGGAATTGAGGGCTTGTAACCTGAAGATTGAAGTGACATCAATACAAGAATCAAGCTACATTTTCTTCTACTCATTTTACGGTATGTCTTACTTTGATTACTTGCAATGTTCTTTGTTTTCCATGAGTAGCTAAATCGGTTTTTTTGGCTCACTATTACTCCTCTCTCTGTTCCCTCTTCTTTTCGAATGGTTTTGATGAACTGACCTAATGAATCATTTACATGCCTAACTTAAGTCTTTCTTCTTTAAAGTGTTCTTGAAGGCACATGAGGATGGATTTGGATTTTTAACATCTACCTCTTTTCAAAACGTCTCTTGAACTTGTTTTTATCTCATATTTGAACTTCTTGATGATTTAACATTCAACTCAAGACGATTTCTTAAAGAAAAGAATTAACCTTTCCAACCATCTTATGTGTTTTACTTAAAACTTTCTATAATCAATCTTAAGTTTTGCCTATGATTAAGTTGAGCCATAAAGATTTTCAATTGGAGAACATGTCATTGAGTAGTGAGATAGTGAGCCCAGATTTTTCTCTTTATTAAAAACAACCAATCACTTTTCAAAGCTTTTTTTTAAATCACCTTTTTCCAAAGCCTTCTCCAAAGTTGCAATTTCTCTTTTAATCATCTCCCTTCTTTCCATTCTCTTTTCAATTAAAAAACGAGCATAATTCTTTGTTACTAAATAAAACACCGAAAAGTTTTCATCGCATTCCTCCTCATGGACACGACCCGTTAGCCTAAAGCTACACGGTAATCTCTTAACTCTTTGATTTTTCAATCAGTTATATATGCACGGATTAAACTTAAGATTCATAGAAGTTCCCCTTAACTCATACATAACAATAAACATATAGATATGAAGTGCATAAAATTAAACAAATATATATGCATAAACAAGGTGAGAGAAACATGCATAAACCAAAAATTCTTCTCCCCAAAAAACTTTCTCCCCCTTTTTGTATAAACTTTCAAAATCCTTCTCCCTGTCTTTTTTATAAACATAGAACATGTATAAACTTAATTTTTAAATATGCATATATAAACTCAAAATCATTCTCCCCCTTTTGTCAATCATCAACAAAGGTGTGAAAAACAAATCAACAATAAAGATATATACGCGATAAACATTCATGAAGAGGAAGACATTAAGTTAGCTCCCCTGCATACATGCATTACATGAAGAAGGGATGACAAAATCCTAACTCACATAAAACATAATATATAATGCATAAGTGAAGATGTTAAGCTCCCCCTACACACGTGTACCGCATAAAGAAGAGATGTCAAGCTCCTCAATATAAGATACACTCAACATGAATCTATACATAGAAGAGATGTTAAGCTCCCGTTATATATAGGCAATACATATCAAAATATTTTTAACACAAATTTTGATAATGCTTAAATCAACATATCAAATTTTGAGATACCACTTGTAAGTAAACAAAATTTTAAGATATCACAAGATTTTTGATACCAAATAAAATTTGAAATATTTGATACCAATTGAAATTGAAACATACAAATGAAAGTAAAATATTTTATATCTTTATACCAACTGAAATATATGATAAATTTTGATATCAAATAAAAGGTAAAACATTTTTGAAACCAATTGAAATCGGAAATTTTTGATACCAATTGAAATTGAAACATTTGATGCCAATTGAAGTATGCAATTGAATTCGAAACCCAATTGAAATCGAAACATATTGATACCAATTGAAGTATATAGTAAATTTTGATATCCATTAAAATACCTATTGAAAATAATGCATAAGCGCATTAAAATACCAATTGAGATACCAATTGAAATCAAGATTTAAGTCAAGCTTAGTATAAACATAATTTGTGCTTTAAACATGTAAGGATATTGTAAATCAAGTACAATCAAATCATATATATATGAAAATGAAAATATCAATTGAAATTGATATTATGTGAAATTTGAGGCATATATATATAGAAAACATATGAGTATACAAGTAAATATCACTTGAGATACCAATTGAAAATATAATGAGGATCAAATGTATAACTCATAATTATCTACCCTATTCATGCACATGATAAAAGATTTTCAATTTAGAACATACAAGGCATGGTCGCCCATCCATCCGCCCTTAAAAGGGTTTGTAGGGGTTTTCAAAAATAAAAGTTTGAAAATATTTTACAAAATTTGAAAACTCTACCCATTGAAGAATAAATAACAAGAAGTAAATTTTTTTGAAAAACTAGTTAAAGATCCTTCAAACATGAAACCAAATCATATGTATATAATGAAACATACTAAATACACAAAGATTGACACTCAGAATCTATAAAGCTCAAAAATGTGCTCATGAAATAAAATCATGGGTAAACATATAATGTGAGTGTACAAATGTCATGTGAATAGAATATTCTTGAAATAATTAATAAAACTCAAAATGAACATGAATATCTTTTATCAAAAGCATAAAAATATATTTTCATTAAAATCAAACTTCAAAGGTATACGTATGGTGTATCCAAAACCAAAAATATACATATATATCCTAAACACAAATGAGTCTGTAATGTAATTTGCATGAAGGCAAGTGACTTAAGGGTATACAAGTATATTCATTAGTTTTGGACAAAAATTACATATACATGAAGCATAACATATACAAGAATAGGGAAAATATGTATAAATAAAAGAATCATCAAAACTAGGTTATACATGTAAATGTAATGAGTACAGATGAGCAATGAAGTACAAACATATAAGAATCAATTGTTGCACACTACTTGTACAAGTATATACACAAGCTTTAATAAAAATTTATGTTTAAACATGTAATCAAAATATGAAGTGCAAAACTATAAATAAACATGATTATTAAGGTAAATGCACATGTTTTAGAGTAATAATATACACAATAGCTAAACTAAAATGAGAACACAAGATACGGATCATATGAACATGAGTGTATCACAATAACTATACATGTATGTCATACGTCTAAATAGCATGGCATTTAATAACAATCATGAAAAAAATGCTAAAAATCAACAATCTAAAAGCATGTAAACAAATAAGGAGTTAGAGATATTTATCAAAACCATTAAGGCACATCTCTATATCTCCAAGCCATGGTGGTTTCCCACAAAAACTTCCTTGATAGTGAAGCATCAATTGTATGTCCATCTAGCCCATGCATCCACCACCAAGGCACCAATTCTCTCACGCCATGTGAGAGCCCACACCTACATCAAACACAAGAGATGGGGACTTTGGTACCCATTTTCTTTTGGGTCCACGGGGTTAGCATTATTCGGAACCCAAACATTTTTATTAGCAAAATTTAAAGAATTTATCTTATCATAACAAAACTTTGCTAAATGGCCTTTGCGGCCGCAATGTGAAATTTGTACACTCTAGAATGCACATGAGAGTGAGTGTGATCATGATGTGCATGAACATGTGAAGCTTGTTTCTGTTGAAACAAGGTTTCTAATGTATTATGATTAAATGCACAATTGCTTAATGTTGAGCTCAAACAATTTACTCTATTTTTTAAAAATTGAATCTCATTTTTATCAATAGTGGCATGAAAAACATGGTGAGAACGAGAATCAACAATCTTTTTCCTTTTAGAAATATTTTCTTTTCTTTTGAAATAATTTTTCTTTTCAAAGAGTTGTTCTCTTGCAAAGCAATTTTTTTCTTTTTCTGCCAAATAATTTTATTCTTCAAAGCATTATTTCCTTCACAAATATCATTTAGTTTAGAAAATAAGAAAATATTTTTATTTTTCAAACATTCATTTTCTTTTGCAATGCATTCCAATTTATTTGAAAGGAATCTTTTTTTTAACATGGAATCAAATTTATTTTTCAATTTCTTGTTATCCTTTTTAAGCAAGTCATATTTTTCAAGAAGTTGTTGACAAAATGAAGCAAGATCATCATATGACAAGTCAACATCCTCATCAAGCTCGAATTAAGAATTTACCTCAAGGGGGTTATCCCCTTGGATTATATAGCACAAGTTGGAAGCATCACTTCCATCATCCGAGTTGCTCCCCGCATAGTATTGCTTTTGTTCGCCAAGGGAGACTATAGTGTTTCAAACTAAAAAAGTCGAATCAAAGTTAGAAACCCTAGATAAAATATTCATCATTTATGGTTGACTTTAGAGCATGAATGGCTTTTACATTAGCCTCAAGATATTTGCCGTTTAAACAATAAGAGTCCTTAATAGTGGCAAAATAAATATGAATACCTAGGGCTTTGAGGTACAATATCTTAACTTTCCTAGTTTGAATGTTAAGAATATCAAAAGTGGAAGGTGACATGAAATCCATGTGTGTATAAATATTGTGATTAGCTAAAAAGTAAGGATCTTTAACTCTAGGTTGTTAGACCCAAATCAAGAGCACCAAGCTCTGATATCAATTGAAATCACCTAGGAGCTGAATAGGTGACTAGCTAATTTAAGGATGAATTAATGCGAAATTAAAACTATTTATGCAAATTAAAAATTCTTAATCCAAACACACCAAGTATAATACAAGAGTGTAGCCGAATTCCCGGTGAAGAGCTCTGAACTATCTCCTCAAGATTCCTCTAGATAAGAGTTGAGGTACCGCTATAGCTCTCTTGGTTGAATGCAAGTGTGAGCAAACAATCCCCAAGCATATATCAATTTAAGCACAAGTATATCTAGCAAGTAATGAATATGAATAATAATAGCATGCAAGACAAAAATAAAAGTGAGAGATAGAGAGCAATCACAAACACAAGAGATTTGTTTTGAGCTTCGAGCACCTTTGCTCTACGTCCCGCCTTCACACTATGAAGGATTTTCACTAAAAATGATCCCACCGGATCACTCGGTGCCGCAACACCTACAACGAGTTCACACTAGAACTCTTTGGACTCACTAGCCCTTTCTTGTTCCTGGAAGAACTACACACCGCAAGCACACTAGCTTGTCGAGCCTGCACCTCTACACCGAGCTCTCACTCTCGAAATAATGCGAACCCGCAAGTCCGCCTCCTCAAATACAAAGTAGAACACTTGGTGATCTAAATACTTTGATCACCTAAAAACACTCTCACAACAACACTCCTATAAGATAGATATAACAATGGAAAGCTCAAATATGTGTGAGAAAACTATGATTGATTTGGTGGTAAAAAACTCAAGAAATCACTTTTGAAAAACTCTTGATAAACTCTCCTTTTGATTTGGAATATTGGCTCTAAAACATGTGGAGAAAATCACTGTGATAGGTAGGAAAAACTAGCCCAAAAACTCTCTTGAAATCTTTATGAAAACAGCCAAAATAGCCCCATATAAATAGGCTCCAAAAACTAGCCTTTAGGACAATTAAGTAGACTTTTCTGCTGCCGGTCGACTAGCTAATGGTCAGATTTTTGACCGTTGTGCCAGCAGTCGACCGGTCGGTCGACCGTGGCCTGGATACAGAGAGCAGTAGCTCTTTGCCGGTCGACCGCCCGGTCGATCGGGGCCATTTCCAGAGAACAGAACTCTCTGGCGGTCGACCGGGTCGGTCGACTGGACCTCCAGCTAAACAAGGCCTTGCATGTTTATGCACATGGTCGACCGACCTCTGGCTCGGTCGACCGTGCGTCGACCGGCAGAAAGCTAGAATAACATTTTTAGGATTTAAAACTTTGTTTTTTCCTTCAATAAAATTTCACAAATTCTCATAAATTCTATAAAAATAAGTTCATTGATATACTTTGAAAAAGAAACATGTTTGAGTAAAAATCAAAACATGTTACAAACATTTTAAACTATTTTTGTAATATGAAAAATTTTGCTTAAACAAAAGTCTGTAACTTTCCAAAACGATTTTTCCAAAACTTTTCCAAAAACAAAACAAGATATTCTAAACACTTTGAAGCTTAGTGTGTATGGTTATGACCCACTACACATATATGATGAATTATCTATGTTTAAGCTTTAAAATAAGTTTTGATAAAACACATGTATATCTAAGCTTAAAAACCAAACGGTATTTTCTAAAACGAAAACTCTTTTATGAAACACGTCTAAATCTTGTATGTGAGTGTATATGAACTTGAGCAATCCACCAACTAATCTATCCTTTACATTTTATCTAATAAACAAAATCTTGACACTTACAAATAAGACACAAGTCTTCTTGAAATCTTCTCTTGAAGGTCTTCTTCTTCTTCTTGACTAGGTCTAAACCTTGATCCAATGAGCTAGACTCCTCTTGAGTACTTGATGCAATCTTGATGCGCGAGCTCTGAATCAATACGTGCTAGCTCCAAAACTGTGACTTGAAATTCTTTGTTGAAGCTAAATACCAACTAAGATCATGATCAAATATCTGATACTAATTAAACACAAGATCATTAGTACTATAGCCACATGAGTTAATCATCATTAAAACTAGAGTGATTGGGCCTTCGGGCCAACAATTTCTTCATAAGAGAATTTGAGAAAGTATGTCTAATAATGAAAATCTCACACCTTGAAGATGATGCTATTAGGTTGAGATTTGTCCCTTTCGCTCTTAAGGACTTAGCCAAGAAATGACTTTACAGCTAAGCGGCCAGCTCTATCACATCTTGAGATAGTTTCATTAAGGTTTTTGAAGTAATCTATCCATTTATTTGACCGCTCTTATAAGGAAGAACTTCATGCAATTCAAGTAAGAACCCAGTGAACCGTTTTGGAGCTACTTTGAACGCTTTAAAGACTTACTTGTCCAATGTCCTCATCATAGAATTGAGAAATGAGGATAATGTCAAATTCTTCATGACGGTTTAGACTACTCAACTAAAACCCTCTTAGAAAGCATATGCCAAGGAGGATTCTTGCAGAAGAATGAAATGAAGGATGGGATTTATATGAGAATCTAGCTGAAAAGACCATCCAATGGGAACCTGCTAGTGCAAACTCAAGGAATTCAAACTCCATCTCTTCAAAAGGAGGTCTCCATTTAATTGAATCATTCATAGCTAACGAGGCTAATTTAGCTTAACTAACGAGAAGACTGGAAGCTTTAAAAACTAATGAACCAAGTTGATTGCTTAATGAAAGAACAACCAAAGAGTTAAGAGATTTACCGTGTAGCTGTGGCTAACGGGTCGTGTCCACGAGGAGGAATGCAATGAAAGCTTTTCGGTGTTCCGTTTAATGACAAAGAATTGTGCTCATTTTTTTATTGAAAAGAGAATGGAAAGAAGGAGATGATTAAAAGAGAAATTGCAACTTTAGAGAAGGCTTTGGAGAAGGTGATTTAAAAAGCTCAAAAATTATTTTGTTGATTGTAATAAGGAAGAAAATCTGGGCTCACTATCTCACTACTCAACTGTCATTCTTCTATTGAAATCCTAAATGCCTCAACTTGATCATAGGCAAAACTTAAGATTAACTTTAGAAAGTTTAAAGTAAAGCATATAAGATGGTTGGAAGAGTTCACTCTTTTCTTTAAGAAATCATTTTGAATCTGATGTTAAATCATTAAGCGCGAAGAAGCAAGTATGAAATGAAACAAGTCAAGAAATGTTCTTAATAGAATTACGAGTTTAAAAATCCAAACCCATCCTCATGTGCCTTCAAGAACACTTTCAAGAAGAAAGGCTTTAAGTAAGGCATGCAAATGATTCATTGGGTCTTTTTCATTAAAATCAGAAGAGAAGAAGAATTGAAGAGAGGTACAATAGTGAGCCCAGAAAATCGATCTAGCTACTCATGGAAAACAAAGAAGAAAGCAAGTAAATAATGCATGACATACCGTAATAAGAGTGAAAGAAAATGTGGCTCGATTCTTGTATTGATGTCACTTCAATCTTCAAGTACAAGCACTCAATTCCTCTCTCTCACAAGTATTGGTACTAGACTACAAATTGAAAAATAAAAATGCAACTTTTGTACATCTAACAAAGAGCCTAAATCCTTAGAAATTAAACAAAAATTCTAATCCTAGTCTTCGCTCCCTTTTGCTCTGCTGAAACAGGTATTTATAGGGAAAAACCAAAAAAGGGAATCCCGGGAAGATTGGGGGAGCCAACGCTCCCCAACAGAAGCAACAAGGCAGCGAAAATGGGCTTGGGCCGTTGGCTGGATCTCCTGGTTGGTGAATCTCCTGTATCTTCTTCTGGTTTTCTGTTTTTGCTCCAAAAGTTGATGAAACAGCCTTGATTGTTTGGCTCAATTGTTTGATTCAGGGAGGATTCTTCTAACGGTTTTCAACCTCTCTGATGTACCAAGATTTTGCCCTGATTCCTTAATTTGAATTTATTCTGAATTAAATCAGAATTTGGTGGGCTTTTGGGCTTGTTTCTCTTTTCTTTCCTTTAGCAATTGGGCCTACATTAACAAAGAAAAAGTAGACTTATTAATAGAATTTATTAGCTAAAAAGTATGTAAGGTGACAATGTATATGCAATATATGTGACTAATCACACCCCCACACTTATCTTTTGCTTGCCCTCGAGCAAAACATCAAACTAATTTCTAATCAATTATTAGACCATTTTCGCAGGTCACTCGATTGCACTGAGCATGTATGACAAGCCGTTAAACCTCTGGGTCACCCCTAGAGGACAAGTTTATCTCGTGAGGGTTTTCAGTGGATTGCACCCACAAAATCATAAAGAAAGAGAAAAAAAGTTAGTGTTTTTGAAAAGCATTTTGAAAAGAGAAAATATTGAAGTATATTTGTGAGAGTTTAAGTAATCTATAAGTTATAGGAATATCAAAATTTTCATTCCTAAACTTAGTCTCTAATCAACAACATGTCATCAATCAAAGTAAGGAGTCAAATTGTTTTCCTCATCTAGTCTATTAATTTACCCTGAGTAGTATGCACCATCGTGACTGTGAAGTTGACTAAGGGTTCTTTAACATTAACTCCTATGCCTTATTTATATTATTTTTGGTGGAATTATTCCTTAATTTCATTAGGCTTTCTAATCTGCCCATGTAACGAGCCTTCAGTCGGTGACACCCAAACCGGACAGTTTTAGGGCACCAGGTGAGAAAAACACCCCTAAGGACTTAAACACTCGAGCAGATAAGGCCACGAAACTAAGGTTTCTATTTGTAAGCTGTACCCCTTTTAAGCGTGAATACTTATGCTTCATGAGGCACAAATACCCAGCTTAATCAGAGGATTTATATATATATATTTTTTCAAACTTATCTAATTATCTTTTGCATAAATACCAAGGCTTGCTTAGGCCAAAGCACCTAGCTAATCAATAATTAGATTTGTTTATTTTTTTCTTTTCATAATATTTTTTTATAAGGCATAAGAGTCTCTTTTTTAAACCCTAAGTGTGTAAGTGTATTAGTGTACATATTTCGTCAAGGTAAATATCAAGACTAAATTACTTTCACAAATTTTCTTCCTAACCTTAAAAATCAAACAAGTTATCTTATTTTGACCAAGTATAAGAAATCCTAATTATGATTTTCCTATTCTTTAAAATTGACTTAATTTCTTACAAAAAAATATATCAAAATATTATTCTAACCTTTCAAAAGGTTTATATATATATATATACAAAAAAAAATTTTAAGTTATAGTAGTCATCATGTTAGAACCCTCCCCCACACTTATCTCATGTATTGTCCCCAATGTATGGTAGAAATGTATACATGCATGAAATAAAATGTAAAAGAGGTGCATATATTATACAGAAATATGTACAACATCAAGTTTCTCCCACACCTAGATCTTTTTCGGTCTTACCCTCTAGCTCTCTTCCCATCATTCCAATGGGTCCTCTTTATAGGGCATAGTGGGGAGGCCAATTTTTAGTCATTTTAGCTCTCTTCCTCCCCAGTCTCAACTTCTTTAGGTTTCCTTCCTCATATTGCTACAATCATTATTCAAAAATTTATCTCCGCCACACTTCTCAGTTGGAACTTCTTCATTATGAATGTCTAAGAATTCTAACTCAGTTTCATAGATCTCCTCAAAGCTTAGGTCAGCACTTTCCCCTGGAAATGTATAATTAACCAAATGATCCCTACATGGTTCATCCAAACACATGAGTTCTTCTTCGAAGAGGTTTTCAAAGAGTATGTCAATCGGAGGTTCTTGAATTATATTCTCATGTGATACATTATTGGTTGGCTCATCGAAAGTGAAGATATTCAAATCAAATTTTCCTTTTTAAAGGGTACTCTAACGTTAGGATCTCCGACATATGCCTTCTTATCAAGATAATCATCTTCATTAAGTAATTCACTAAGAAACAATGACTCATCTTCTATATCTTCACTTTCTTCATCACAATTATTTTCAACAAAATTTACCTCAAATGTTTGATCTCTTATCTTATGAGGTTATTTTTCAAGGTTGAAGACATTGACTTCTCTAGTCATATCCCCAAAAGTTAACCTCATGGACCCATTCCTACAATTGATGATGGTATTGGTAGTAGCAAGGAATGGTCGTCCTAGGATAATAGGAGTTTGAGCCCTATGATTGGAGTTGGACACAGGTTGTGTCTCTAGAACTATGAAATCGACAGGGTAAATAAACTCCCCGACCCAGATAAGAACATCATTAATCTCTTCTTTTGGGACTTTTACTGAAACGGTCAGCCAGTTGGATAATGACTCGAGTTGGACTAAGATCGCCCAACCCCAGTTGTTGATAAACTGAGAATGGAAGCAAGTTGATACTTGCCCCCATTCAAGAAGTGCACGACTAATCTCGGCTTGTCCTATTGTGCAGGCAATGGTTGGACTACCTGGATCCTTGTACTTAACAGGGATCGGACCCGATAGTAGCTCACTAATGTTAGTGGCTAAGAAGACCTTTTTAGATACATTAGTCTTTCTCTTCTTGGTGCACATGTCCTTAAGATACTTAGCATAAGATGGGACTTGTTGGATAGCATCAAGAAGTGGCACATTTATCTTCACTTGATTAAAGATCTCAATTATCTTATCCATGTGTGGATTTGGCTTGTTTTTCAGCCTATTAGGAAATGGTGTTATAGGCTGGTGCACATGACTGGTTGACTTATCTTTTTCAGATTCATCAATTTTAGGAGGAGTGGGATTAGATGAGGTGGATGCTGAAGTGTGATTGTGCTGACTAGGATTAGGTGGTGTTGACACTTGGTTATCAACTTCTTTCCCGACCTCAATGTATAAACAACATTACATTGATTCAGTGATTGATCCTCAACCAAATGAGCTTGTTGTGAATTCCTAGGATCATAATTGGTTGACTGGGTAAGGTACCCTTTTGCCTCTCATGTTGTGGATTGGCTAACTGGCTCATTTGACCCTCTAGTCTCTGTATTATTTGCATGAGAGAATCTTGGTTCTTCATGTACCTTTTCATGTTTCTCTCAAAATCAGTCATTCTCCTTTCGAGTTGAGGATTCTGGAAGGAAGATAGTGGAGCTTGGTTGGAAAATTTTTGTTGATAATTTGCAAAATTGTTGGAGAATTGTGAGGGTGATTGGAAAAGTTGGGTTGATGATTTGAAGAATTATTGGAATGATGGAAGTGGCTTGCATGGTTTGACCGTGGGTGGTCATTATTTTGATGGCTCCATGAGAATTTTGGATGATTTCTCCAGCCAGGATTGTACGTTGGAGCGTAAGGATCATTGTTGGGCCTTGAAAAGGTCGCATTCATCGGTTAGGAAAGTATTGGTGAGCTTAAAATACAGGACACTCCTCAAACACATGATTCATGGCCTGACAGTAAGTACAACCCGGAGTTGGAAATTGGTTTGGGCTGACTTGATTGACTGGACTTGGTTCCTTAATTTCTAAAGCTTCCAGTCTTCTCGCTAGGTTAGCTAACTTAGCCTCGTTAGCTATGAATGATTCAATTGAATGGAGACCTCCTTTTGAAGAGATAGAGTTTGGATTTCTAGAGCTTTCACTAGTAGGTTCCCATTGGATGGTCTTTTCAGCTAGATTCTCATATAAATCCTATCCTTCATGCTCATCCTTCTGCAAGAATCCCCTTGGCACATGCTTTCTAAGAGGGTTTGGTCGAGTAGTCTAAACCATCATAAAGAACTTTGCATTGTCGCCATTTCTCTATTCCATGATGTGGACATTGGATAGGAGGTCTTTGAAGCGTTCAAAGTACCTTCAAAATGGTTCACTAGGTTCTTGTTTGAATTGCATGATGTTCTTCCTAATGAGGGCAGTCTTGTGGATTGGATAGAATTTCTTCAAGAAGACCTTGATGAAACCATCCAAGAGGTGATAGAGCCGGCCACTAAGCTGTAGAGCCATTTCTTGGCTAAGTCCTTAAGAGCAAATGGGACAAATTCAACCTAATAGCATCATCTGCAAGGTGTGGGATTTTCATCATTAAGCATACTTCTTCAAATTCCTTATGAAGAAATAAGCATCTTCGGACTCTAAGCCATGGAATTTGGGGAGTGTATTGATGGAACTGTAGCTTAAGCTCAAAGTTGTGTTAACAACTGATGGAAGTGGGATGCAGGATGGAAGTGATGTTCTAATGGGATAGAACCTATCCTGCAAAGATGTCGGTCGATCCATAACCGAATCTAGTCTTGTTTCGAACTTGGGTGGTGATGGTTTCTAGTTAACCTCGATGAATTAGGGTCTCTTGACCACACTTGCATACGCAAACACAATCACAAACAAGTTCACCAATATTCAAGAAAAGAAAACAATCAAGCCTAGTCTAAGGTAACCTTGACCTAAACAACTCCTAACTGGTTGATTGTCCACAGGAGGTATAATGTAGACTTTGACCACAAGCTAATCAGCCAGGTCAAGGCAAGATTGGTGGGAGGTTATCCGTCAAAGACGTTCCTTAATTAAGTAACCACCAACCTTCACGCTTTCGTCCCTTAATCCCCTTCCTAGACACTGATTTGGCAGGAGTCAAATTCCAACACCTTCCCCCTTAGGATAATCTCCTAATGAGTTCAAGATGTCCCTAAGGCCAACGTCTATCAGATTTTACTTAGGCTTAGGTTGTGCGTGCTTGGAGATGATTTGTGGGCTAGGAAGGGTAATGACTTCCCACCTTATCTTGACTTAGGTTTTGCCCTTAGAATTGATTCATGCAAAGTGTGCAAGATATAGAAAAGTAGCATTCAAAAGCAAATATCACCCAAGAATATTTCCTAAACTATATGCTATGCATACATACCTTGTTTCCAGCTATCTTCAACAGTAATTGTAAAATAAACGTAATTAGACAAATGCTAGAATGCAAGTCTAAACGGTTTTTAAGCTATTAACAATCACTCAAATTATTGTTTGATTAAAACAGGGATGGTGGATAGCAGAAATAGCAAGAATATAACGTACAAAACTTAATTTTTTGCGAGCAATATGTCCTGCAAAAAAGAGTTTTAGTATTCCAATGAAATTTTAAACTTTTGCAACGCAATTTCTTGAAATTCTGTTTCCTACTTTCGAGAGTAGGGGCACAGAATTTGCAAGTCTTCTCTTGCAAAGCTTGAATGCTAGATCTGAATCTTCAAGTCCCTGAAACAACACACAAAACTTG